>JAAXOA010003316.1:0-11674 GCA_036561885.1 Salina celebensis
TGTGCCAATGAGCCAAAGGTTTGTCTGCAGCAAATTATAGTATAAGTAAAAAAATCGTCCAAAAGTGCTAGTAGTACCCTTCAAGGGTCCACAAATGCAAAAGTAAACCATTTTATTTCAACAAATAGGCTTGCTGACGAAACAAACATTGCACATGGTCTCTAAAAAGTCCTCTATAGCAAGTTCCGGTAGGAGCCCCTTAAGGGCCCACTAGGGAAAACGAAGTACACCATCGTGTTCAGCTCGTCAAGTTGCATAGGTGAAAGTACTTTTCAAGCCGATATCGGCGTGGCCACCGAATACCCTCCCTTGTTAGTTGCAAAATTTTGGAAGTCATAAACCGCTTTATTTTTCAGGTTTGGTTTCGGTTTGTCATGCATGACTTTCGGTTTTCGGTTCGGTTTGCATCAAAAACCGAAGAAAATGGTTTTTTATCACCACCTTTAAACGTTATATGTAGCATCCCGGATTCGCTAGGAAATGCAGGTTATTTATGAGTTCATGGCAAAAATAGTATTAGATAGATTTTGGTACTCACAAATAATCATGCATTCAAAAGTTTACATCAAAGGGAAACTCTACTCGATTTACCACGAAAATGATTCCGACGAAGAATTTGATAAGAACGTTGTCATATCGAAAAATAAACTGAACATTGATGATTGAAAAAACTGTAAATTTACATTTATATTGGTATTTGGAAATAAAATCTCAGATTCTTGGATTTAATGTATTTTCTACACGATCTGCGTTATTATGTCAGAAATACAAGATACTTGACATATATTATGTTGTGTAAAGTTAGACATCTGCATTCAATTTAATAGCAATTGTTAATATGGAGTTAGAACACTTTATCACGATTGCGCAGAATAAGTTTGGCACTTCGATTAACAAACTCTATTAGTCTAGTCTAGTCTATTAGTCACTCTTAGCCAGAGGTAGATGTTTTTTTGCATACTTTTTATATTGAATATATCAATTACACGTGGCAAATCAATTAGTTTTGTAATAAAACATCCCTTACACCAGAAACAATTAACAATTTGAGAAAATCCTATACGATTGGAGCCTACAGCCACACACGAGACAATTCTTTCTCCGTGAGTAATCTATCCGTTTCAAAAATCAAATTACTTCAACATCAATCGCAAGCGTAATATGTAATTATCTGGCGTGTTCTCCGTCGTGCGATGTGGTTGAGCATAAGGTAACATCGTCGTCGGTTGTTTACAATTTCAGAACTGTTTCACACATTGATTGGTTCGAATACATTTTTAAGCGTTGTAAACTTGCTAGCGTCGACAATATGCCTTCCTACACTTACGTTTCACTTCTACTATCAACCGTTCTGCTAATTACGGGATTCTCGGCAAGTACCAACAATGGGTTTGAACAATTCATACAGTTGAATTTGATTGGATGCACTCTCCACGTGGTTTCTGATCCGTTTGGTATTCATATTAACAATGCGACAACTGAGCTGCAAGCATTAGTTGGATTTGACCGTCTTTCATTTACAACATTTTTGCATACACCGTACAACAAAACCTCAGAGGTTATCACTACAGCACAAGTAGAAGCACAAATGGGAACAGTCTATGTGATCTACCGCAACGTTGAAAGAATGTGGCCTATGAAACGACATGCACTGTGCTACGCACATTTGTACCTTTTCGAGAGTGTAAACAACCTGAGAACTGCGATTGAGCACCACTTCGTTGATTTCGACATGAAGAAAGATGTTCCACAGTGGATTTTGTTTTGGGATTTATCAGACAGTAAGCTGCCATGGTTGAGATATTTCAGACGACAAGAGTTTTACGGAGCCTTTATGGATTACAGATTATATATTAAACGAAGTGCTACTAAAGGAGCTTTAAATGTTCAACTGGTTTGTATAATTTGCGCGTCAAAGTCTTTGAAGCAACATAATTTGAAATATTTAATTTCGTTTTGGNGAGCTTTAAATGTTCAACTGGTTTGTATAATTTGCGCGTCAAAGTCTTTGAAGCAACATAATTTGAAATATTTAATTTCGTTTTGGCGAGAACCAACTCCACCAAATATCGCGTTCATGTGGAGAAACATACACTTAAATCACTATAAAGCAGAAATTGTATGCCGGGGATGTAATATTTTGAATCCCATCAAGGACTCTCTGTCCAGTGTCTTAGCAGCATACACTAATATAACTTTGATCCAGGCTGATGCCCAATATATATATAAAAAATATTACGGTTATTTTGTGTTAACGTCATTAGTAACCCCACAAACAATACAAGCCAATTATTTATTCCAAAGCTCACCAAGATACTTCATTCCGCCGTTCTCCTTCAGACCCAGGGCTTATCAAATGTTTAGTGCTGTTCATACAAGCCAACTTATTTCCGACGGGTGGCTCGTTATTTTCTCACCGCTTCCATTTGATATTTGGGCTTGTTTGTGTGTCTTTATGTTTTTCATACTCACTGTTTTGCACAAATTACTTTCTAAAAATTTCTTTTGTATTTGTCTATCCGTAATTGCCCCTCTTACGGACCATTCACACGAGATAAACGGCAATTCAAAAAGTAAGGCAGTTTGTATATTATGGGCATATCTATGCTTTTCAGTTACTGTGTTATACGGTGGAGAACTAGCTACCTCCATGTCTGTAATGAAGCCGCCTCAATTTCCATCCACGTTCAGTGAATTACAAAATTTTGAAGGAGACATTTTGTCAATTTCATCAATCAGCGAGGATCGTCAGGAAACACCATGGCTTGCTTACCAACTGGAGGGAATCATAGAAAGAGACAAGTTGGAGCAGAAGGGTAGCATTCAAAACAGAATGCAAAAACGCAAGTTCCTCAAAAAAGTAGATTGGAAGGTCAGGCGGAACTTTTGTAAATGGGGGCACGTTCGCTTCGATACAACAACCTTAAAGTCGCCATTTTCATGCAAGTCGAAGCCAAAACGTGTCGGTTGGAGTTCTACCGCCACGTTCATTAATAAACAGTATCAAGCTATTGGAATGCGGTTGGCGTATCTTCGCAATAAGAATTTCTGGGTTAGCTCAATGTCCTATTTACCCGAGCACCATGATTTTACTATGTTTGTGATTCAACAGAATTATTTCGCTAAACTCCTCTTGCCAACATTATCGTCTTGGTGGGCAGCTGGATTCGGTAGCTATTGGGACAAACAATCGGACATTGTTTCAAATAAGTTTCTGTTGAAAAGCAGCCGGCGGGAGGTCATAACTGAAGAAAAGAACTCTGTCTGGCTACTTGAGTTTTCGGCAATGGAACTCAGTCATTTAACTAAGGTTCTTGATCTTTTCTACGCATTGTTTATTGTATGCTTGACTGTTTGGATTGTGGAACGTCTATCATTTTGTTCATTTGATTTTACAACAAGACCTCTATTTAAGTTATTTAAGTTCACCGTCTACAAGCGTCACGCATTTGTGCGTCGAAGATAATGTAGTGTTTCTGGGCTGTGTCCTCTCAGTGTTTTTCCATTATCGTTTTTTGCTTCATTTAAGTTTGAAAGTCAGTGTATCTGTGTAACAGTATTTCTAAGAAACTATCAGAACTATTTAAAACATTGCACTAAAGGTCAACATTAAGAAACGTTATACCGTTAACTGGCAACTGGTCATTGAGTGTCATGGCGAAGAACAAATTTTGTTCTCGCAGAACTCTGTTGAAATTAAATTTATTAATTTTTGCTTTCTGGTCGTACGAATCATAATCTAGGATATGGGACTAGTGCTGGCTCAAGGTTACCGGTGGTTAAACACTTAGTTGCAACATTTTGGAAGTCATAAACCGCTTTATTTTTGGTTTCGGTTTGTCGTGATTTTCGGTGTTCGGTTATGTTTGCATTAAAACCGAAGAAAAACGGTATTCATAGTTTTTTAGCAAAACTTTTAAGCCTCACGAATTCGCTAGAAAATTCATATTATTTACCTCATGGCAAAAAAATTATTTCATAGATTTTATGGGGCACTCACAAATAATCATGCATTAAAAAGCTTAAATCAGACATTATCATAAACATTATCATAAAATAAGTCATTCAATCACCCATCTTATGTACTTTCTTAAAACCATTACAACTTTTTCATATGCACTCAATTCTTCACTGTAGAATAGACCTTCATCTATCAGGCCGGTCAAAATTCCTACAGGCGGAAACCCCCTCTCAATCATTGCATTTTTTGTATCTACATTGTGCAACTCACAAAATCTAGTTTCTGTATCCTGCAGCGATAACAGCCTTTTCCATGTGCATGCCTCATCCAGGGTTCTCAAACTAACCCAAGCCCTATGAACAGGTCGGAAGATCTTAATATTAATGGGATATCTTTCTCAAATCAACATTCCAAAGATTTACATTCGGTGGGCAGGGTCACTGACGAGTTTGTTTTACACATAAAAGTAATACACAATGTATTACACATAACAGTAAACAACAGATTGAATCAGCAGTCAATTTAGCCAAGCATGCAGTGCCTTAAAATTTTGTAGTTAGTGAATACAGTCAAAGTGAAATAGTGACTTTTTTGAAAATTTTAAAAAAGTACTCAACTCGTTTGAATTTTGTATGCTAAATTTTATCCGTTTATAACTTCCAGTAGCAACGGTCGACCAAAGTAAACATGAGTGAAGTAGTTGATCCAGTGCAGCGTGTTTTGTCAATAGATGAGGTAGCAAACCCGTTACGTTAAAAACATTAATCTGTAAACATATTATTTAAACGAACCATTTTTCACAACTTCTTTTAGGTGTTGGAGTATATTTTGGAATACGCAGCATCCGATGAAAGTTGGAAGACTGCAGCAGAGTTAAGATTGGTCTGCAAACGATGGCGATCTTTGGCATTCAGTAGTCTATGTCGGTGTGATATCTTACCAATAGTATATTTGGATAAATACTCGGAAGGGGAGGAATACGATTGCAAAATTTTGATGAATCCAAACACGTTCAAAAAGTTTTATACGGACGCCGTGTGCCCATCTGATACATCTAAAATTGATCTACCACCAGCACAGCTGCCAATTGTGTTGCAGATCAACAGATTTTTAACAAAAGAAGACGTTGCGTTCTTCCAGGAATTTTCAAGCCTTGTTGCTCAAGTAAATCTTGGTACAGAGAAGAGTTACATCTGCGACTTCCGGTGTGATGATAAATTATTGGAAGAAAGTGAAAATCTAAACTTAGATTTTGTCTTCTCGAACCTCCGAAGCCTTAAAGTATCGTAGGGAAGTAGAAAACATCACAGATGGATGGAAAACTTGGTGACCCACTTGGTCTCTTCGTCAAAGCGCCTAGCAGATATCGAATGCATGTACAGGGACTATGTCATGATGGACAACTCTCCCAAGCCTCGTACAACCGTGACAAAAATAAACGCTTGTGGACCTTTTAAAACCCTACAGCAGTTGACTCAGGGAGTAGTAAAAAAGTTGTATTCACTCCAGTTAAACGGGATCACGTAACAAAAGAACCAGTTTGCTATGACACCCTTTCTGAAATTATTCAAAACCACAGCTCAACGCTAAAAACGCTCATAATTTGGAACAACTATTCGGCTAAACTGAAGGGCTGCTTTCGTATTAGTGAAATGAAAACGCTTGAATCGTTTGAAACCCACATTCCATTTTGTATCGACGAAAAACTTACTCTCGCCGAAGCCTTGCCGAAGTTAAAAAAGTTGACGTATCGTGTTGGAAAAGTTCAAATACAAAATTCAGCAGTGCTTAAGGTTTCTAATTTACAATTAAAAGACTTAGAAGAGCTCGTATTGGAATGGAATAGTGCCCGTCACTTTGAAACACAGACAATGATTCAAAATAAGTTGATCAAAGATTTGGAATCACATGGTTTACCGGAATATCCAGAACTAAGATATTTGGAATTACAAGGATTTCCTTATCGAGTGGATTGAAAATTATGCCAAAAGCAATTCCATCGGCGCCAAATATAACCTAGCTAAAGCTAGTTTTCCAACGAAATCTCGGAGTTTCTAGGCCAGCCAGGGCAGACACAAATGATGTCCTAAAAATGTTGACTGGATTAACATTGGATGAAGTACCAGAGGACGAGACATTATGGTCCCAGCTGCTTCAAAACAAGGGTGATGCCATAACTAACCTTCAAGGTAAGACAATTTTCGTATACCTTCAACCAGATATCAGCGATATTGGATGTAATATAAAGTCCTTTTTGAATTGTGTCAAAAGATTTGATGACCTTGGAGTTGGAAACTTGTGAGCGATCCAAATGCCTTCTTGGAAGATTTCTGTTCCGTGCGGCATTTTTGAAAATGGAAGAACTCAGCGAAATTCAAGTTAAAGGGGGGATACAGGTGGGTCTTTAATTGTCAATGGCTTTGGTTGGGATAAGACGTAGAACTATATAGGTCTCTTTAATATTTCAGGTTGACGGAGAAATGATACATGAGTGGAGATCCTAGAAAAATTACATCGGAATGAATAAGTCAATCCATGTGTCGGAATCCATCTATCACAAAGGTGAAGCTGACTTCTCGGAGGATTTGGAAAACGATTCGGGCATCTATTACGAGTACGAGTAGAAAAATATATTTTATGCAGAAAACAGAGATATGTATTTGATTTTTTTGTATTTGTAGCTTTATTTCATTAATCAGATAACAATAATTAATCTGCCTTCCATGCTCCAACCCTTTAATAATAAACCGTAATAAGTAACCCCTACAATAAGTATTTTATGATTGATTTACTTCGAGTAGAAGTATTAAAATTTAAAATTCAGATAATCAAAATCAACGTGCATCTTCAAATTTCAAAGCTTTGGAAAAAAAGATTATGTATTTAGTAAATTTACTTTGCCCAACACCTTGAAAACTTACACACCAACATGTCATGCATCAATAGCATGTAACAAAAAAGCTCTTCTCAGCCTGAAAACTTGTTTGTGTGTAAAAGCTATTATTTTCAATCTTAACAATGCAAAAACCAACTCGACTGAAAACATCTGAATCTTCTTGAGAGTTTACGCAGTTTACGTGTGGAATCTTCTTTTAACCGTTATCAAATAAAGAGTAAACTATATTTTTTCTAATTTCCTTACGCTAAGCGCAAATTTGTAAAGGGATCAATAATTTAATAATTTTGTTAGCATCGGCCAGTGTTACTCTCTTTGTTTCACAGTTAAAGAACCAGAGTAGGTTTTCAAGCAACCAAAAGAATGTAAAACTGCCTCTTAATGTGTCTTGCTTCATTACTACTGCAAGTTTGAAACCAATCTACGGAAACTGCAGCTAACATCGCACCATTGCATGTTTAAAACATACTACTTTGGGACATATAATCTGAAATATTTCAAACACGGTTACGATTGTTACAAATTCATCTCCAATAGCGAGAAAATGTTAATAAATGATCCTGTTCAGCTGACATTCGCCATATACGAGGTAAATATGTTATCCTGTTTATATTACCAATACCAATTGCAACGGTGTGTGAACAACAGCCAACGAAATCATTGGTGGATATCTGCGACGAAACTTTCAAATCAAACATTTGGTTTCTGATATTGCAGATTCTAGAACTTATTTTGGAATACTCCGCTTCCCGGGAGTCCTGGGGAACTTTGAGGACCTTGCGATTGGTATGCAGACGATGGAGGGACCTGTCATTCCGAGGTTTGTGTCAATCCAAATATCTTCCTACAGTGAGTTTACGGGAGTCGGCAGACCCATTATGCAATCCTATCATGCAACGCAAAACTACTCTTAGCTTACTGGATATATATCCTTGGACATTAAGACACCGGTTTGCAAACCTTGGAACACATGACCTTAACTTATCACGTCCAGACCTTCTACTTATCCTCTGAACACCACAGAGGGGACTGTCTGATTAAAACCTTCACATTATCCAACCTATCTAAAATTAAAGTACACTGGGAAACTGTAACATTTAGCAGGCCTTTGTGGAAACTTGTTTCCTGTATTATTCGAGTGTCAAAACGACTGAGCGTGATAAAATATAATTACCCGGAGAACATAAAAAACAAAAATATTGCACAGGTCACGGGAAACCCAAAACATATTCAACATACTGGAATGGTCCAGAATCTCGAAGAAGTTAAGAGGACTACAAGTATTAACAGACTCTACGGAATTAAGCTTCATCCAGGGGAAACACGGGAGAAAGTTGACTGTGACACTTTGGCCGTTTGGCCAGTCTGATAGAGAGCTGCAGCTCTACCATGGAGAAACTAGAGGTGAGAAACATATCAGGATTTCAACTGACAGGTGCCTTCCTGCTCCCTGTTTTGAAAAAGCTAAGGACACGTGAAAGCGATATTCCAATTTATATAAATTACGGCAGTGATTTATCAACTTTTCTTCCAAAGCTACAAAAACTCCCGTACTTATTTGGAAGGAACAAGCCACGTAATTTACTTGCTCTTAAAGTTTCCCAGTTAATTATTCCTGCCTTGAAATATTACATACTTGATTTGAGAACCCGCAAGGCATCCTGTAATACTACTTGAGAGAAAACTTCCCCAGCAAGGGAAAAATTACGAAGATACTTGCACTAAACAAAAAGAGGAAAATGGTTCCCCGTGTATCCAGAACCGACTGGGTTATTTCTGCAAGATTTTTCTTACCGAGTGGGTACTGCAGTTATACAAAAGGATATGATGTCAATGACAAAATATGAATCGAATGCGGTAGTTGTGGGTTTTTATGGTAATTTAAAAATTTGTTACCAGGCCTGATGGGAAGCGTTCATAATGCTAAAGTTCGACCGATTTCTTAAAAATGTAGTCACCACGTACAATATCTTACGAATCGCCTTTTAAGTAGTTCCCACACTGTCACGCCCATATCATGTTGTAGACATTGAACCTATTGAAACTTTAGTCGCCGCTACTGGAGACAGTCTGTTAAAAAGCATTCTTTGCTGTATTTTACTTTGTCCGTTTGTCTCCACTTCGAACAACGGTGAATACATAATGCTAAATGCATATCTTTTTGGATACACTTGCAGCTTTTCCTCATAAATGTGACTCCCAGTTCTCAAAGAACAATCTACATTAGGCTCGCACATCTATTGCTTGACATTTTATCTCCTCATCATGATCAAATGTTTCTTTTACTTCTTTGTTTCACGTTTTATTAGAAAGTAATATAGAATATTTAGAGAATACTTCTTTTGAAATGTCAGAATTTAGTATTAGCAATTTCTTGAAATTCAATACCACGCGCTCAGAATACGGTAGTATGGGCCCGAAGAGATTGGCCGATTCAAATAGTATCTATTTGCTGGTTCTTGTCACTGTCCTGAGAAAATGCGACTAAATCAAAGAAACGCGGTAACACCGCTGCTACGAGTAGCAGTTGAACTCCAATCCAAGCTTTTTCAAATTTTATGGCCTGCACCCTACGGAGTCAGATTTACCTCTGAAAATTACTTTAGTGTATACTTTGATAACGTAACCTCTCGATATATTCCATGGTGCTTTGTTGTGCTTGGAGTAATATTTGGATTCGGTTGGACATCATGTGTGTTCATTGTAATTCTTCAGCTGGTATTCAAGCGGCCACCTTCACCATGGGTACAATGGAGTTTTATTTCAACAGTGATTGTCATGCTTCTTTGCATTGCAGCAACATTCGCAATGTTAGTTCTAGGAGCCATTAAAACGTGCCCAGAAGTCATGCGAATCATAATCCACTTTCAGGAATTGGAGCAAAAGTGTAAGTTTAAATTTGAACCGTTTTGTGTGAAGCCTAATTATGATGGTTAAATATTCCTTTACTTACAGGTATAAACGGAAAAAGAACGCGAATTTCAAAGAATACTCATGCAACAGCAAGAAGTAGTTCTGCAAAAAACGCGAAAGATGTAATAGGAGCAAGTCTTTGCTTAACTGTAATTCTAGCTTTTCTGGTTCCAGTTCCCATGGCCTTCGTTGGCGTGTGGAATAACATGGATCCATTCTACTTCATTCTAGAGGAATTTATTTTACCCCTTCCTTACAACAGACCAATAGCCATCATTGTTGGAAGTATGCTTTTACGATTGTCGCTATGTTCTATCTGTACAGCGGAGTTCGGTTGATTTGTAGGGGTTTGCTTCTGTAGCGTTGGTATTTGGCTTCTTGGCTCCCTATCAAATTTAAACCAAATTTTCAAAACTAGATTTAAAGTAGGGTATCGAGTATATACTGAATTAAGAATTGGTTTTGCTTACATCAGTATTTTTGTTAACATGTTGGGAGGTCTCTTAGTATTTGTGGGCCATGTGAGCTTGGTCTTGATTGCTTGGCTTCTGTTGGCTTGTTATTCTGTCCTTGCGACGGAGTTGTTCGTGTTTGCATTAATTATCGCTTTTGGGGGTCTCTTTCTAGGTCTTCTAGCGCTGACAATTCTTGCCCAAATCCCATACTTGTCAGAAACGTTCCTAATATTCAAGAAAATAGCTAATCATGGACGTAATTGGAAATACAAGGCTTCAAAGGCACAAAAGATGTTATTTGTTAGTTGTTTACATTTCTTTCCCCTGTCAGTGAATATTGTTCCTATTTTTGTAAATAAGCTGGTTGAAAACATTGTCAATGCTGTAGTGCTATTTTAGATCAGAGTCACAACAGTTTGGAATGCAGCACCAACCAATTCCTGCAAGAGCCAAGACTTTTCATATAAAAAAAATAAGTCGCTCAATGTTAAGCTACATTAAATACTTCTATTAAATACTGCACACTATGCTATTTCAATATTACATCTATGTAGTGTTTCGGTTTGACGTTTAATTGGAAAAACTTGACAACCTCCAATCGCCCGTGAAATCCATCGATTTCATACTTGTGTGAATCAATAAACAGAACAAACATTTCGAATATGATAATTCGCGATCGATGCAGGATAAAGTCGATACCAAACACATACCGACAAGCGACATTCAATAAAAAATAAAATAATGTTTTAAATAAGCCACAGGTTAAATGCAGTTTGTTTCATGTGCTTCTCTCTACATAAGTCTATAGACATGTATTCTGGCTGCATGGAAAGTTTATCACATTCATAGGAAGTTTTACGAATTACCTGAACCGTTTTTAACTGCACACTTAAGGCACATCCAGACTTGGTACGAGAGTGGAGGTCTGCAGATAGGCGATTTGTGAACAACGAGTGTATTTACATATACACGTAAATGACTCCTACTAAAATTTTGTGATAAATAATTGATAATTGATAAAGACAAAAATTATTCCATGTATACAAGGAAGTGAAGTCTCAAGGTCATGAAATTAATCGTCCAATAAGCCCAGTAATCGGCGTGTTCTTTGATAGAATAAGTGTGTGGAGATAACAATTCCATCAAACCAGATTAAATGTAATCGGTAATAACAATAACCTTAAAAGCTTTCGTAAATGGATTAAATTTTGTACGTGGCCAGAAGTTTCGTTATATGTTAATCTTGGTGCTTTACGATGGATATGGTACAACACTAATAATTTGAATTATAACATAGCAGCATTTATTTATTACGCTTTACAACAATTTGGGTCTAGCTCACCCATCTCAAGCATGAACCCAATACAAAGCTTAATAAATTCTCTAGTTTGTGCAGAATGCACAGCATCAACTGTGTCATTAGACCTATGATGAGCCGGGTTAGATACA
>JAAXOA010003317.1:0-11673 GCA_036561885.1 Salina celebensis
ATACTAGCAGCTACCAGCCCGCTAATGCATTCATACCCGAACCTGTCCACTATCAATCAGATTAACTTTTGCATGGTCCTCGTTATCTTTTTGCACGACTCCAAACTTCAGATTAGGTGGATTAAACTCTATAGCATCCAATACCACGAAACGAAAGAAAAAAAATCTTTATATAGCTTCCTACCGGTCATCTTCCGATACCAGTTTCATTTAGATATCCTACGAGAAACTTCTGAAAGTTTGTCCGGTTCCTAAGTAGCAGTCATGAAGGCTTTCGTGGTGTTGAATTTACTTGGCTTGTTCTCCATAGCTTGTGGAGGTTTTACAGAATTGGAATCGCTTAATCCTTCACAGAAAGCATCGTTGCAAAAGGTTTGAGACTTCGTACTTTGAGACGTGATTTATCTCAATCTCAATACTTTATTTAGTCTAATTTCTTGAAATTTTAGCTGAAGGATGCTGTATCTTCAGTGGTTCCACATGAATACATGAAGGAAGACATATACCTCGTGAAATGGCTTCAAGGTAAGGTCGGCTCACGTAAAAATAACAAGTGTAACAAAGTTTCCAGACGCAGGTTTATATTAACTGTCAGTCTGACTTTACCCCTTGACAGTGACCAACTTTAATGTTCGCAGGGCAACCGACTTGTTGAAAGATGTAAGAAACATATTTACATGCAAGTTTCCTGTATAATATGGTCATTTGTTCAAAGTGAAAGCATTGATTCATCGTTTGATTTGTTTGTAGAGTTTGAAATGGAGAAAGGAAGTGAAAGTTGACCAATGGGAAGATCCCACCTTTTTCGCCGACTTTGAAAAGAAAGGAGATTACCCTGCGTTTCAAGATGGCTTTGACAGGGAAGGAAGGCCAGGTAAGGACACTTGAAAATGCTATGACGACAATGTGAAGTAGATTAGTAGTTCATCACTCATGATTATAAGCAAAATGGTATGATTTTACTTTGTGTAGTTATCGAAGCCTTTTACGGTGATTGGAACGTCCGAGCTGCTGCTGTAGCTGGAAAAATCAAACACTTGACTCATTACTCCCTTCGAAGGTGTCGAAAGGGGCACGAAAAGAGTACGGGACTTGCAAGCCCAAGGAAAAAATGTTTCCCAATCTATTCTTCTGTTGAACATGGACGGATTCAATTTGATCAATCAAGCTTGCCCTACATGTTCGTTACAATTTGAAAACTATCGATACAATTTAGTTAGAGTAGGAAATATTTTTATACTAAATCAATTCTTGTTTTATGTTTTAGGCATGCCCCTCTACTTGGGATTTGTGAGTCAATATGAAAAAGTTTGGCCAAACTCTGTATACCGTACTTTGTTGATAAACAGTAAGTAATTTTATGTAGTATGCTCTTTAGCTCTTTGGTATGTGAGCTGTACTCAATGACTCTAGCTAATCAAATTTTATATTGACGAAAACCAGCTCCAGAATCGTTTGAAGTCATTCTCAACTTGATTCGCCCATTGATGAGTCCTCAAACTAGAGCTGCATTGAAAGGTGTTCGGTACAAACAAGAGCGAGTGGAAGCCATACCTCGACGAACTCATCGACCCTACACAGATCTCAGACTGGTATGACGCTAAAGGGAAGGAGCGCAAATTTCATTAGGAAGAGGCCGGGTTGCCATTGTATAAAATGTTATAATGTTATTCGCGTTTAAAACTTAACTAATTTATTGCTTTTACTAAATAATGTTTATATAGCATAGTGATTTAAATATTGCTCAAGAATCATGTCATAGCCTTCTATCGAAAGGATTATTAAAAATGTTACCTGTCCATACTAATACTGTAACTGTTTCATTAATTTAAAAGGTCACAACAGCATCAACTTGTTAAACACAAAGTTACAATCAGCAAGAATGTTAATCATCAAAATTAATCAAATCATGCACAATCACAGGTTCAGTAGGGGATTGGGGAGTTGTTGGAACAGTGGATGGAGTTTGATCACCTAATGTATCCAGCCAAACGGAGAGCGGCAACAGATCATTCACATCAATCACGTTCCTATGGAATGGCTTGTGGGGTACATATTTTGGAAGGGTATTCGTCGCCTCGTCCTGCGTTTAAAATATATTGTTGATGTAAACAAAACCCTTCATTTTACATGATGGCAAGAAGTTTGTTTTTCTTACGAAAAGAACAACAGCAATCACTTCAGCTTGGCCATTGAACTGTACATGTTTCCCAATAAAGGTAACTTTGCCTACCAACGGTGGCGGAGTTTCGTCCGTTCCGTTATCTCGCATCCAAACAACGTCATCATCAACATGTAAAAGTTCAATCGATAGAGCAGTGTAGGTTATGTCTCGGAAGTGAAATTGGTTAGACGATGGACCGGAAGTTTCTGTGGTATTTGATCGATCCGATCCTGTTTGACTAGAAATTATTCCAACAATGTTTGCTACTGGTATCCTGTCAACCTTGTGCGAGTTCTCTCTCTGGCAACAAAACAAAATGTTAAACTTATGAAATTAATTAAACTTAAATATATGTGTATGTTTTATACAAAATAGTTTTTACCTGCACATCTAGTAATAGCTTCCGGTCCTTCACTGTTACCTGCACAACTGTTCCACGAACTTTAGGGTTTGGTTCTCGTCGAATAGCTATTGTGAATTTTCTGCTCAACAAAGTATTCAATTTTTTTGTGGATCATTGAGCGATATTGCATATAACTCATTTTGAAATGGGTACTGTTTTTGTAATTTATGAGATTGGAATGATTTTAATACGACAACTGTCCGTTTTTGTGTTATTGTTTTGTCAGCAAAAGGTAGACTAAACTTGCTAGTGTGATATAACATAACACATAAGTAATATATGCTGTAATGTACTTAATGCTTATTATTGGTTTTTCGGGTCGAGAATCGATAAGCGTAAGCGCACAGTGAAAACTCAACGAGAGCTCTCGTAATATTCCCAGAATAAAAGTATAAACAGTAGAATGAATGTAATTTTAATGGCAATATAGTAATAAAAAACATGCAGCGATGCTATGTGATATGACCGCAAGCCCAACCCGACTCAATCCGTTCTCAAAGTTATTACAACTATTATATTTAAGAAAACACGCAATACCAATATAATATGAAGCGTACTATGCTTTTTTGCGTGCGTACATAATGTTGAATGTGTAGTATTTACTGAGCTGTTATAAAAAAAAACAAGGTAACTCTCCTTTGTTAGCTTTGGATTGAAGTTTAAAAGGCAAAACATGGGAAAACTTGCTTATGACTGTGACACAACTATTTTTGGAATTTTTGCGATTTTGTTTTGTGACACTATCACTTTAGTTTGTCGACTATGCTGATTCAGTTTTAAATTGTCATTAATTTTGTAGCCAGAACGTATATATTGCTTGTCGGAAGGGTATGGGCGGATTTTATTTGAAACAGGGCTGTCACGAGAACGACTGGAAAGTGATGATGAGTTACTGCTGGAAGCAGAGACTTGGCAGCTTGGATGGCAAAACACGTAACTGCACATGCAACACATACACATTTTTTTAAAAGAAGAAGAAAACGATGGACATCGTTGAGCTTCAAACTCTGAATGCATAATGAAGTCACGATTGTTTTATGAATATGTAACATAACATTTGACCAGACGTTCGAAATCTTTTCCAAAAAAATTTGCCGATCGGCGACGCGAGACCCCCCATCCCCGTTAACGGCCGTTTTTTAACATTAGCTAAATGAGAGGCGTCCCCGGATCCCCGGTGACGCCGTCGCCGCGTCGCAAAAGATTTCGAACGTTTGCATTTGACATTGGAGAAATTCAGTCAAGTCGTTGTTTTGGATAAGCACGTGTATGAAGCCCTACGCCGTGTCATTTTGCGTAGTAATTCACTTTCTAGGGATTCCAAGTTTCAACTGATGTTTACAATAGCCTTTCTTTCATCAAGCAAAATTGATCTCATTATAGAAGCGCAATACTGACGATTCCAGACATTTTAACGGCTTCAGAGAGGCAAAGGGATACATTTACATGTTTAGCTATGCAGATCGTCGCAAATTTGGCAACACTTGTTGACAAGTCATGAATAAATTAATTTTTCACCCATATGGTCATCGTCAATGAAACTATCAAAGATAATGCTTACATAAGTAATTTGTCCTTAACGATGACAGTTCATCAAAAACTCATTGCAACTTTTATTCGTTTCTACAAATTCATAATGATAGGTAAGGTACGGATAAATAATTAAATTATCCAAGGACAAGAACCAGTGCGTTTCTGACTAACAAATATAGTGACTAATTCGCTGTTTTATCCTTGTCTACGATTTGGTAAAACTAGCTCAGACGGGACAAAAGTGACAACTCAGCTTAACTCGCAAACACAATATAAAACATAACATTACACAAAGATTGTCATCAAATCATTTCTAACCACGGAAATAAACGTAAAGCTTCTTTCTTTGACCTTTGTAACAAAAGCAGCATGGAAAAAGATAGACTAGGTAGAAAGGAAATTTTAATAGCAAACCAAGTGAACCATTAGATCTCAATTTGCACGATACATCCTCTTGCAGATTTTTCTTGAATAGAGATGTCATGAAAAGTACTTTTTGAACTGTGTGAAAGAAACAAAAATACATTGAAAGTTTGATCGTTTTAAGCGTAATGAAATATACGACAAATCCAAAATTGCTTACAGGTAGTAATCCAGCAGCAAGAAGCATGTATTTAGCCTTGCGGTCCAAATTCGGAATGAAGTGAACTCCAAAACATTTGTCATTTATTCCCAACTCTGGCCAAGCTTTGTGCGATAAGTTTCCGCTTGGGGTTCCATCCATATTTAAAAATCTTAGACTTGTCACCTCCCCTCCCATAAAGCAGCTGCAACAGGGTAGGCAGCCCAGATCAATTTTTAAAAGTTTCTTGTAGTCGTCTTCTAACGTATAGCCTCCAAACAAGTTAGACACTTGTCGAAACTTCAAAATTCCTGCGCCGTCGATTTCACAATGTTGATCCTGTGAGAAACATCAAGACACGTCGTTAACTACCAATATACTTGATGAGTGTACTTTCGAAAATGTTAGTTATACTTACAAAACACCCATAATACTTCAGTCTTAGGACTCCACTTCCTCGGCTCTTTAGGTAAAGGACAAACTGCAAGCTCCTTTGCTTTTCTGCACACCTTCCCAATAAAAATCCTGGTGTCCCTTTGCCGTCCAGTACTTCATAAACCTTAGCCAGCTGATGTCCTTCTGGAACACATCCTGTGGGAATAGTCTGGTTGGTTGGACGTATCAGTAATTTATCAGTATTCACAAATATATCTTCTAGCTCTTCCACAAAACTGTTGACTGCTAACTGAACTCCACTGGTGGTTATTCCTGCACCTCCCCCTCCAGTTGTTAACAATGAAGAAACTTCCTCACCGCTCATGATGGCTCCTCGGTTATCCCCAGGGATTAAAATTATTGCTGTGTTGATGAAAGCTCCATGTTTTGGTTGTATTACTGATGGAAATCCATTTTTGCTTGATTAATGATATTGCTTTACAAAAAGCACATGCTTGCAAAGACAAGAATGAGAATCTTGTGTCCAAGTCTGCATGCAATAGTGTGCGAAGTAAGTATACCAGATGATTTCTATAGTGACAGATATGCCATGCCTAAATAGTACCAAGCGATGCGATGCTGCTGATGGCCATGAATAAACGGTCTAGCAGAAACGGTCTAGTCTAAACTCGGATGATCCAAAATGCAAAAATTGAACTTGCCTGATTGGCCAAAAAAATTGATTGAATGGGTTGTAAAACCGGAGAAAGCGTATGTGAACAATTTTAAAACATTGAAAATTTAAAGTTTGAAAGTAACCTGAAACTTTAATTTCATATTGAAAATACATAGCATGAAAAATTAAGAAAATGAAAAATGTCGATTAAATATACCTAACATTTTGTGTCTAAATGCGTTATTATCGATGAACGAAGGGAGTGAATAATCTCCCATCACTACTGTTTGTAAGAATGACATACTGAACGTGGATTATTGATTAGCGTTGGTGTCCGAGTAGTACCCATTGGAGATAGTGCTTCTACTTGCTGAGCGAGGAACTGATGAAGACCGTGAAGAGACACTGCCTCCAAAGCGTGTCGTGGACATAGTATTAGTACTACTGCAACTTCCTGTAGTACTTCTTGATCGATTTTCACAAGATGTTTCCTGGATTGTGCTGAGGTTCCTGTTCGATAATAGGAAAATTACAAGGTTAGTTTCGGGATAAATCAGGATAAAATTAATAGGACAGGAGAGGTGCTTAAGGAAACTTACGCATTGGGTTCGTTCAAAACGGAGAAATGCGAAGCTCTCGGAGCGCTCATATTTTGGTACGGTTCTGGTTGATGATCGTCTTCGTTGTCATCGCCCAAGTTGTAAGCAATGGCTTGTTGGATATCACGGAAAGTTCGCTCGTTCGTTCGTTCTCGTTCTGGGGTTGACGTGATGACCGGCTTTGGACCCATATTAAGAGCCATAGTGAGATTAGACATGTTCATGTCTGAACCAGCTGGACGGGGAAATATATTTACGGTTTCTTCATCAGAAGAGTTTCCATCGCCATTTGGGTTCCAAGTCCCAGATCGACCGTATCCTCCAAGGATCATAGATCTGCGAGGTTTGCGTAATGCATGTGGAGGGGCATTTTCATCCGAAGCGGAAGGCAAAGCCGGTCGGCGAAACTGATCGTTTCCTTCAACGGCGGATGCTTGCACCGGAATAATCGGTGGTTTATTTTCAGGGAGATTTTGTAAGGTTTGAACCAATTCAGTTCGCTTTTCGGCGGGAGGAGGGTTGCCCCAAACACGGGATACTGTACTAGTGACAGGTTTTGCAGCTGGCGCAGAAAAACTATCGACCATACTGGAATAGAGTTTTAACTTCGTCGGTGGCTTGTAAGCTTGTAACAACCCAAACGCTGGCATCTCGCATGCACTTGGTTTGGTTCCAGCAGCAGGGGTAACATTCATCATGTCCTTTTCGGACGGCCTTTCAACCATAGCTAATGCCGTTCTTACCGGAGGCTTGGTAACAGTCTGGGTTTTAAAGTCATTCAAACAGGATACCTCTGCTGGAGGATTGAAGCTGTTGTCGACGATACTTAAAGTAGGATTTATATAATTCTGGAATCTGCTTGCGTCCTCGTTTTGGGATGGACTGGAAGGCAGTGAAGCTTCCTCGAAAATCTCGCTTTCGTCCTGAATTCTGCTCTGAACGTCGATATCTACGAATGCGGTACCTTTTTTCTGCCGTTTAACTCCGACTTCTTCGTAGGCTGTCATTTCCTCGCATTTTCTCTTCATTTCGTTGATCTCACGTTGGTACTGCTCGCGCTCAACTTCAAGTTGTTTCTCCAATTGTTTGACTTTATCCTGCAATTGAAGATTTTCAGTCTGGTACTGCTCGCGCTCAACTTCAAGTTGTTTCTCCAATTGTTTGACTTCATCCTGCAATTGAAGATTTTCAGTCTGTACTCTTGAGAACTGGGAATCCCACATATTTTGGGTCGTTGTCATTTTAGTTAGTTGCCCCATAAGCTCTTCATTCTTTTCTTCTTTCTGGAGTAACTTTCTTTCCGTGATTCTTTCTTGCTCCCTCAATCTTTCTTCAAGAATTTCAACTTTTTGAAGGTTATTGAGTAGTTGTGCCACTTCTGATCTCAAAGTTTGGTTTTCCTGTGTAAGATGTTCAACTTTCCCACGAAGTACCATCAATTCACTTTCTTCCACCTTCTTTTTTTCTTCCCATTCTGCCCGTGCAATTTTGTACTTTCGAACCTTTAACACTGACCTGCTTCTTGGGAGTTTCGCGTGGTTGTACACAATTGGATCTTTGATGAAGTCGCATTCAAGAGATAAGTCGCGGTCATAATCATGAAGACGAAAATGAAACCGCTTAACCTCCACATTAGCCTTATCCTTTGGCTGTGGTAAATGTTGAGCATTTTTGGGCTTGACGGGATTTGGGACTGCAAATACATGATCAGATGCTGGATTGTCCTGGAATGGCTCGTCTTGACTCGCCGGATCCTCCTTGCGTTCTTTCAATGCTCGGTCACTCTTGAGGGAAGTGTTTCGTGACGAATTAGCACTCTTATGCGCAGTAACAATGTCGTCCTCCACAAATACTGAAAATAATTATAATTATTTAATTATTATTACTCCTGGGGCTATATGAAAATTAGTGCAATATATTTAAAACCAACTAGAATTCATACATTTCATTTTGGGTTGCGGCTCAGGAACAAAAGGAATCTCCAATTCTGTGTTTTTTGAATTCCATCTGCAGGCCTCCAAATTATTTTCCCGATCAACATTCTCTGTAGGCAATATTTCAACGGGTGTTTGTTGCTGTTGAGAGGGGCGTTGCGATTCGCCAGTTGGATCCTGAAATACTGCCAATTTCTTAGGTCCCACCGACACATTTCCTGACGGGACTGACACCGGCTGCGGACGTCCTTGTGATGTGGGCGCTGCCCTGGGTAAGTTTTGCCTAATGGAAACAGCTTCATTGTTTTCTCCGTATATGGGAACAGCGGATGCAAACTCTCTGACTGGTTCTGAGTCAATTGCTTCCTGCTGCTGCGCAGCAAACTTTTTTGCGAATTCATCCTGAAGATGAGTTTTCATTTCTCCCAAGCGTTCCTTCGGTTCCGCGTTATTCTGGATACCGGAATTTAAAGCTGCGATCGCATTCTTAACATCTCCTAATCCGTCATAGAGCTCTGCCAACCGGATGTACATGTCAGCAAAAGATGTTCCTACTCCCCTTCCCAGGAATGTGTTTATCCCTCGAATTTGTTTAGCAGGTTCACCTATTTTCAGCTGTTTATATCATGACGTCTTACATTAGTACAAAGCATCGCATTCTTTTATTACACTAATTTTAGCAGTGTAACTTACCGTTTCCATCAAAATGGAGAGATATCTTGGATCGTTATTGTACTTTGTATCATTCAGAAAGGTTTTTATTGCTTCCTTAGCATGTTGTAAGTGCATATTCTGCACTGATGTTGTCATGGTTGGAAAATGCTGCGGCAGGTATTTGTAAAGCACCACCCAGTCATGTAGCCGGTCCTCTTTCTCACCGTTGGATCTTGCTATATTAAGCAATCTCCTAACCAAACAGAAGAATAATACAGTTTAAAACTCAGGGTCGGTTTATGGTTTCCTTCGTATTTTTTTAATGTATGATGTTTTTCTTACTCTGCCTCCTTCAAATGATATTCCTCGTACTTAATGTGATCCTCAAACCCCTGAGCAGTACTTGACGGAAGTGCATCCACCAAGTCTGCCATTCTTCGCCCACTGGATAAAGGCTGGATATTTTCTTTTGTTGTCTCCCACCCGTGCCGTTGTTCTGCCATGGTCGTTAGTTTAAAACACTTACTTTTTGTTGTAGCTCCCCAAAACTTAATATTTCAATTTGAACAACGCGCTCGCTAAATTGAACAACACAGCTTTGCAATCAATTAATTTAAGGATTTCTTAAATAAAATATTAAAGTGAAACTTTTAATTTTCCACTATTAAAATCAGAAGAAGTCTGAGAACGACAACTTCCCAACGGCCAACAATTTTCTTTTTCATGCAAAAGTTGTTTTTGTGTGGTTCAAACTGAAAAAGCGGCAGGTTGCTTGATGACTGTTTCAGCATAGACCGATGCTCTGATGTAGACAAAGGCCGTTTTATGCTTGCGTGGGCTGTTCCCATCAAAGTTTTTTTGTGCTCGAATCAGTCTCCACAGCAACCGAGTATCTCTGTCTCTAGCTATTACTCTGCGCTGATTCGAGTTTTGAGGAGAGGACGCCACCGAAGTATCGATTTCTTGTTGTTGATTCGGGCTATCTTGTCCATGTAAAATGCGTACAACACAAAACCATAATATTCTCAGAAGCCAAACAATCCATCAAAGAATTTTTGTACAGAACTTGTCAACAAGATATTCAAAAGTGTATTAAAAAGCATTTCTCAAAACGGGTAAGAGAGCTTCAAGATTTTGAATAAAGTAAGTAGATACAGATGTGACGTGGATAATATTTAGAGTTTTAAAAATGTGTTTAAATTAGGTTTAAGGAGTGGAGTGGTAAAGGAGGGATCGTCAACTTAAGGTAGTGATTTGTGGGAAAGGTGATGATGACGCAAACTGAAGAAGATACGATGACGGCGGACACTATAACGCTGAATCCTGCGTTGGTCCAGAAAATTCAAAGGTGAGCTAAGAGAAGGTTTTTGAAGTTACTAGTATTTAAAAAGTAAAGGGTTTTTAATGAGGCCAAGTCTTTTAACTGATATTTGGTTTTGTTATATAGTTATATGAACGATCCGGTTTATAAAGAAACTGTTGAAAATGCGGCCAGTTATAATGCCCGGTTGTCATCGGAGAGGACCATGCGGTTACCATTCCTTGATTCACAAACGGGTGTCGCCCAGAATCATTCCAATTTGTTTATGGAGCCTAGGCAAAGGTTACCGGGTTTGAGGGAAGGCCAGATTTACACATACCCCAGTAAAAGATGGAGGAAGAAAAGGAGACAGTATTTGATTAACTTTATGCAGCCAAGGTATCCTATCCGAGCAGAGACTAAGGAGGAGGATACAATGAGTGCGATTTCAGCAGAGAGTAGTCCATTTCCTCCGGGTCCTTCTGCCGGGCCGATAGGTTTTAATGAGGACAGCAAAGATAGTACAAAGGATGAAACTAAGCCGGTAAGAGGAAATCACTCATTTTTATTGAAGACTCATATTTAGCAACTTAATTATTAAATGGAGCCCCTTATTTTATGTTCAGGAGTGGTTTTACGATGAGATGGAAATACCTGATGTAGGGGAATTTGAAGAACCAGATCCGGACTCGGATTACGATTACGAAGATTACAGTAGCAAACGTAGGAAGAAGAAGACGCCTGCTAAGGCACCTCGAGTAATGATTTTCACTGTTATAAATTTCAGTCTGAGAAATCAATCAATCACTAGGGCAATGGTTTTTAATGTTTGATTGAACTGGAACTTTATAGACACCTTCTAGTGGTGGTCGTGGACGCAGGAAAATTACGTATGACGCTGTTACAGACCCAGAAAAACCGTTTTCGTGCGACCGTAAGTCACCTTGCTAATTATTGAGCTTTAATACTTCACGTTTTCACTGTCGCTGTCAAAATTATTGTGTCATGGGTACTAGATGGGGTTAAAGTATAAGCTTCTTCTATAAATTTATGCTTTTATGGTGACGGTTGGTTACAAACGGTAACTAGCTAGAAAATCTTGTTAAATGTGTGTGGCATTTGTGTTGTTTCCGCTGTGTAGTTTGTGGAGCTCGGTATAAAACTCGTCCCGGGCTAACCTACCATTACACCCACTCCCATAAGGACAAAGAACAACAAGACCAGGACCCTGAGGATGACGAAATGATGATGGTTCCAGCATCTCCTAAACGCGGGGGGAGTACTCCAGGCGATGGTGGAGATGCTTCAGGTCACTACAAAATATCCAATACAAAGTTTTTCTCCATGTGAAAAAACCAAAAAAAAAGAAAAGAAACTCCCGAATTACTTTTTTCTTTATGTTTCAGTTTACTATAACATAATTGATCGTTATCTATTAACATAAATTTATTTTTTACACAGTGATACACATAA
>JAAXOA010003318.1:0-11673 GCA_036561885.1 Salina celebensis
TGTCCAGTTTTGTCCATTTTGACCACTTTTGTCCGTTTTATCCATTTTGTCCATTGTCCAGGACAAAAAGAAAAAATGTGGACAAAATGGATGCTCTGAATAAAACTGACTCAATCGAAGAAGCCAGGCAACATTTTTTTCGAAATTCGCGAAGCCTAATATTGAGCTTTAATTGCCAATTAGTCAGTGAAGACTATCGAATTATGTAGTCATTGTCGTAATAAGCAAAAACGATCAGCTCAAAAGGCTCTATCGAAATAGTTAATAAAATATTTTGTCATATAAAATGCATTTAGTTAACTTTAATTGAGCATTTAACTACCATAATAGTTAACCGATTGCTTTGAAATCTATACGCCCCTATCGCATTGGCCTATGGAACAATCGTACAAAATTTGATCGAAATCGGTCAAGTAGTTTTGGAGAAACACAGTGTGACGGACAGACAGACGGACGGACAGATCTGTCATAAACCGACAGTCGAAATATAGAAAAGTGGCGAAGCTATTGCATAGTTTTGGGATCCATTCCTTCACCGCATAACATAATGGCGATTGAATTAGCAAATAGCTCGAAGGATTTTTTTCGTCATTGACGAGCCACCATAGTTAACTTTATTTGCTAATTAATTAGTGAAGGTTATAGAACTTGGTATTGTCGCTATTGGCAAAACTGATCAGCTCAAAGAGCTCTATCGATATAGCGAATAAAATGTTTTAGTCATTAACGATGCATTATAGCTAACTTTAATTGAGCAATTAACTATGGTCATAGTTAACGGATTGTCATGAAATTTAGTTTGCAAAACTATATTGGGCTAAGGAACCATCGTACCAAATTTCGTTGAAATCGGTCTAGTAGTATCAGAGAAACAGAGGGGGACAGACCGACGGACATCAGCGTTCGCATAAAGTAGCTTCGCCACTTAATAACGAATTTTTATGCATAAACTACTCTGGGGACACCGAAGCTAACCTAACAACGCAATGGTTTTTGCCCTCCGGTTTGAACTAATCTTCGCTTAGTTCAATATTTTCTTGACAAAATTGACAATTATTTACAAAATAAGTGGCCATTGAACTTTTATGCTCTGCCAAAGTCCTAGAAATGCTAATCTATTAGCACAACATTACAATAACAGTGTAATCTTTATAAACATACCCTTCAACCATTCATTCTCGAACATTTCAGGAAACACGGACCTCTCCTCTATATCATTGGTCGATATCAATTCACAGAATTGCTTCCCAGTACCTGCGGGTTTAACCCAAACATCAAATAAGACCTGCATTAAATCGTCAACAATACGACTACCATTAGTCCTGATAAGAAACAAAGCATAGGAGATATCTACATACTCCGTGATCTACAAGAATATATACAGTGGAAACCTCTATAACGTACTGCTCTTTAACGGTCAAGCGCTTTTACGGTCGCATAAAATGCCTATAATAAGCTATTTCTCTGACGGGAGAAGAAGAAATTCTCTTAAATTCATCAATTGATGAGTTAAATTTATTATCAAACCAGTCCGTTGCACCACGAAATCTTGAAGTAGCGAAAGCGAGTCACGTTAATTAATGAACTCATGAAATATGCACCAATTAACTCAAGATGCATTAAATATGAACCAATGAACTCTTGATTCATTGGATATGACCCATGAATTCTTGATTCTTTGAATATTAACCAATGAAATATTGATTCATTAATTATTAACCATTAAACTCTTGGTATTTAATGGACCGTTATCTTTAAACTTAATTGCACCATTCGATTCATTAATGATGGTGATGAAATGAAATCTTGAAAATATGTCTCCTGAGTTCTTTTTCATAGACGAATATGTGTAGAAGGTTTCATTGAAATCTGTCCACACAGTCCCGAGATTTTGTGAAGACAGCAGGACGGACGGACAGACAGAAATGACGATTTCATAAAGTAGTTTCGCTTTTTATTAAATAGTAGCTGTATTTCATGTGGGCAAGACATAAGCGTCAATATTTTTATGAGAAGTACTAACGGTAAAATTACTTCATTTTTAAAATTGGAATAAAACATTTCAACAATCACCCTGATTTTAATTATTTGTCATGCGGATTCAAGTTCAATCAGTTAATGAAGCAACACATACGGCATATAAAATTTTCGACTCTCACATTCAGTTTGTATTTTTCCTTGTTACAATTACTTTCAACAAGCGTTCCACCAAGTGATAGTTTAATGTGAGAACTAACTATAGTTTGGCCATGTCCAGCTCCATGAAATCATATTAGTCAATTCTAAGATTTCAGTACTCATGCTCAAGCCTGTATGCATGAATTCACGTCCTCAGCCATATACCTAGTGCTAAGTGCAATAACGTTCATGTACGTTATGGCTATAACGGTCCATTTTGATAACGGTCAGCTTGAATGTCACCGAACGGTGACCGTTATAGAGATTCCACTGTAATAATAACATTATATGAGCTACCCCGTATAGGGAACTAGCAGGATGACCACTGAAATTCTAATGCCCCGCAAACATGATTAGGACAGGGCTTAATAAGCTATTTTCTACGATGTGGAATACATTACAATATTACATACGAAAAACCAAAATTGTTGCTTTTGTTGATAAACGTAATCATAATCTTGATTTTTGGTGAGCATTAGTTGACTAAAACTTGCTGTCATTGCTTTCGCTATTGTTTCCGCTAATGTTTCAATTTGCTGCTTAATATTACCTTCGCAGGTTTCTGCAACGTGTTTTTTAATTCATTGATTTGTAGTTAGACTAGACTAAAATTAAATAGTGAAACGATAGTTTGAACGTCAAAGAAACGAATGTTATACGAAGAGCGTTTGAATATCAGACACAAGTTAACTTTGATTGACGATTGGCATTAACTCATCTAGATAAAAAAAATTAAACATGAGTTCCATGTTCCATTATCTCGTCAAGATGAAAAGTTAAGCTTGGGTTCATTGAGCAAAAATAACCAGCTTAAAAAGTTCTATCGAAAACACGACTAAAGTGTTTTCGTCATTTAATGAACAGTTAAAGCTAATTGGCCAATAACTCGTCAGTAGTTAAACCTATGGACCTGAAATTGACACCATATCCTGCTGGGGAACCCTGGAGCTTGTAGGCAAAAAAAAATCAGTTTGAACCGATAAAGATTTCATGAGATATCGTTATCACGGACGGACGAACAGGCCACTTCGATGATCTTATAAAGCAGCTATCGCTCTTTAATAATATGAATGTTAGATAAACGTTCACTTTTTCTCCTCTGTAGAAAGTAAAAACTCACATAGCTTCTTGCTGTACGTCTCTCCATTTCGTTCTCCTTCTGCTTTACAAAGGTTCAACTGTTTCCAGTTCTCGTAGTCCCATCCCGTTAACGCCACGTCGCAATCACGACAAAACCACGAATACTTTGCACCTATTGTTAAGACAGTATGTACGTGTTAAACCAATCTTTGTCATGTGATGAAATTTTTTAGTTTTCCAGATACCTTCCGTGTCGTAATTATAATACATGTCATCCAGCCATAAACTTCTTTTGGAACGACCTGCAAAAAGTTTGTCTTTAGTACACATCTTTAGTGCAAATAAAATACAAAAGAAATTCGTCTTACTTTTTTCTAAGCTCGTGCCCGCATTCTCATCAGAACCGGAAGATGTTGAATCTGTAATATTTGGGAGATGGGAAATTTATGAAACTGAAATCTGAAAGGAAACTGTTTTTAGACTCCATTTCGTTCGCGTATTCACTTACGAATTGCAATCAGTAGCAGAATCAAAATAATCTTCATCCTGAAGCTTTCACAGAATATTGTACGAGCTCCAAACCGTTTATAGTTGTAGTACAACTAGCTGAAAACCTTACAGCAAAAGAACGACTAACAGTATGGATTCGGTAGTTTCAAAACCAGTCCTAACAAATACAGTAGTGATACGACGGTGATCTTGCAAGCATTTTGACCTTTATGACCAATGTTAGCAATAATCTGACATAAACCAACAAAATGTAGGTATAACGACCTAAATTTACGTAATGGAAGGAGACCAAAAATAAACCCTCAAACGCTGTCAGGGAACTACATGCATTTTTATGGCAATGGTAATTGGCTGGTGAATTTAATCGAATGGCAACCCCTTGCCCTATTCAATTAAATTTGAAAATTTTCACCTTCGACCCTGGTCAAGGTCATTGATCAATTGACCTTCAAATGACGGCAGAAACTTCATAACGGTATTAACGCTGGGAAACCTATTGCCATCGTTGCATAAGCTATCATTATATAGGATTCGGCGTAGTGATTAAATCACAATAAGCGATATTTCGAAAAAGTGACTAGCAACATAATCGCCATTGCTAATGATTACAGTTCCTTAATAATTCACGTCGTCAAATATAAGGAATCAAAAATGCCATATACGTACACACGTCGTAATCTTGTTTGAATTCCCGAATAACTTCTGGTATCTCATAGGTTTTAATAATTACTCAAAATATAGGTTAGTTTTTAGTTAGTTATGAAAACTATAATTTGCCACGGAACATAAGTGCTGATGTCTCACTATTGGCTTACGTATTTTGTGGAAATTTTGTATCTTGATGTATCCTGATCACTGAATTGAACCTCCTGTTGCCTGGAAAGGAAAATCACTGTTTTTTTCTAGTCACAGTCCTCTAAATTCCTGTACAGGATGGTTGCAAAACTGACATAAGTTTATCATGGTTCCCATATAATAGGCAATTAAATTTATTAAGAAACCAATTAATATTGGCATTGTGTTGTGAACATGGTGCAGTTATTAGCTGGCCTTCCATATTATAACCTAATTTGATCACAAAATGCAAGGTTGAGAATGCAATTAACCTCACTGTTACTGTCAGGGGCAATTTATGAAACATAAAACTCATAACATAAACGTAATGTTTTACTACCTGATCCCAATGTCACGTACGATCCAACATATTTGAATATGAAGTGCCTGACCGGACTGGAAAAGTGATCGTAGACCGTTGCCCACCTACCCTTTGAATCCTCCCTACTGTGAATGATCGATAACTAAACAAGTGTGGCTGTAAATGCTTCCAGGATATATGTATGTGTACATCCCTAACGAGGATCACGACCTATATCATTGTGATTTTCATGGAATGTGTAACTTGAGTATGCAATTAATGGCCTAATTGTAAATATGTTACTTGTACAGTACCTGTTTTTGCCCAGATGCTTAAGAAAAAGGCTGTGTTCAAAAAAAGAGAAACTATGTGATGGATAGGCTATGCTTTCAAAATTTTAATTATTGTAGCGTTGTATCATCTACATAGAACTCGCCAAACAAGTACAAACAATTATGTCTGTATCTTCTATCGCTGTAAATATGTGTCTGACTACCGCCGGAATTGAAGAATAAAAAGTCTATTTATGATGTAAAGTATATATGTAATACAAAATAGTGATAATATCGTGATAATTAACCTTGGTTGTATGTATATACAACCCCATCAGTCGCATAACAAATATTAAAATTAATTTTCCGTAGTTAGAATGTTAGAAATGTGTGTTAAATATTTAAGTAGTAGGAGAAAATTGTTGACCTTGTGTTTCCTTATGGATCCCAGCAGCTTCGCAGCACTCTTTACTCAACTCTCAAACAAGAAGACTGCAAAACTGACAAAACTTTTTCTTCGTCCGCAAATAGTAGCTAATTATATTTTATGAGAATAATAACCAAATTAATTAAGGCATTGTTTTCGAGCGTGATGAAGTGAGCAGCTTGCATTCCATACTGCAACGTAACTTAATTAAGAAAGTCAAGGTTGGGAATGGCATTCTCTTTAATTCTTCTGTTTTGAAGTGACAATAAATGGGGTCATGATTTACACAATGGTTATCATATTTCATTTCATATTTCAAATGTAAATGTAAAAAAATTAAGTAAAAGTAGGTTGTATGTGTATTCAATATGTTGTTAACTGGAAGTGATTAGGACATGGAAAAGTTAAGATTTTTTACTTTTGTTCCAGTTTCAATCTATTAAATTCTTTCATACAAGATGAAGTTACAAAAGCATGAAGGAAAGTTTGGAATACTGGTTGCAACCAAGGTCGTTTCCTCCACCAAGTACGCCAACCAGGATAAAAACAGGTTTAAAAATTGGTGGCGGAGTTAATAAGTTAGATTTACCTTCTAAACCTCAAAACACGGATGCCTTGCAGTCCTAATAGCAACCATGTGTTCACAAAGTATAAATTTGGGCCAGCTTACCCGCAGTTATATCCATTTTCATTCATTTTCCGTTTTTAATCATTCCCAGTTCGGTTATGCATTGGTTGGATGTACTTTCAACCCTCACTGCAAATAGAATATATAAAAAAACACTTGTTTATATACTTTGGAAACCACCATTTGTTACATGTAATGAAACTTATTACGTAATTTTTTTAGCTAGTTCGATTACTTCAACTCTTAACGTTTTTCTTATTCATGTATCCAACGTTCTTTTGTGAATGGTTTTAACTGCATGCTTGAAACTACCACGGCACTGTGTATGTATCTAGTATAATAAACCACTCATATATTTTCGAAAGTTGGCCGGAGCTTCCTTTCATTGTGTCATTTAAAATGCTTGCAGCTTGTTTGATTTCGAAACAAAATTTGAAAATGTTAGCTGGCTACATTGTTAATTGGGTTCAAAACAGTTGAAAAATGATATCTGGACTTTTGAAATCACATGAGCTCAGACAGACATATTTCTTGTAAAGCTATTTCATTCATATTCTATAAAAAATAATTTTCGTTACATTTGAATGAGCCGCTCGCCTCCGCAAAATATAACAGGTAATGGATGCTTGGAAATTTCCGTATTCTTACATTCTTGATTCTTATCAGGTATTACCACTCATAATTGTAGTCAATTGGCATATATATGTGTACTTACAATGACTCGGGCCTCCCTGCTGATACATCCGCTCGAAAGCTTTTTGAACCTTTTACTATAAGGTGGCATTAGCAATACTTTTAACATAATGAAATGCTAAATAATAGAATACAAATCTCCCCGATATTACCTGCACTTGCTTCCCTGCTTCATCCTATTTTGCCTCCAAGCCTTCGGAATTTGTGGATCTTGCACCGTTTTTTATTCATCTTCCAACTATGTATTTTAACGAGACAAATCCTGTCCCACAATAGAAGGAGAGATTCTTGGAATCTAATTTTGCCTTGCAGTCAGACTAATTTGGTTAGTTTATCTCCTTGGGACTTGTGAATATCTTCCAGCTTTTTAACCTGGTGTTACTTCAGATAGCATTGTCAAGGGTAACTTTAGACGACCTTGCGTCATTGTCACCAGAAAATTAGAATCTAGGAGACACAATGAAAAGAATTAATCTTACACCGGAAGTTGTTCCTACAATACAACTTCTTTATCCTACTACTACAGTCTAAATACACAATACAGAATTGGTTAGTAGCTATGTTTCTTATTTCGTGGATATATCTTATTAATATCGGGAAACATGGTTGTTGCCAAAGACCTACATTAGCATAACCTTCATTAATGCTGAATGATAACGTCAAAGTTTGATGATATATTTATGAACAAGTTGTCTCGATTGAAAACAAAAAATTATTCTGCGAGTGAAAAATATCTGGTAAGGTAGATTTGTAAGTGTTTGCTGGCGATACTTTTCACAGTCAGATATATTATTTACTGGCTTTAAACGAAAATCTATCAGTTTTAGGCTAAAGAATTTTACACTGTTCCCGGAAACTTGACCAATAAACAAACCAACAACAGTGGCAAGGTAATTGTGAAATCTGATTAGTGTAAGACCAGAATTGAAGGCTCCAAAATAAAAACTTTTGAGGTGTAATCAGGAAACAAAATTATTTTCTTACGTTATTTAACAAGCAAACAGAGGACTACACACTTGTGTACTGTAATCAGAGCTTTTAGAAGTAGGTATTGTGCGATGAAGTAGCCGTGACACCGCATGCGTAGCCGATTTCACCAAACCATGCCAGCGTGACTCGTTAAAAGTTTGCTCGGCGTCGCGTTATAGCACTTAGCCGCGGTGACATGGAAAATTCTTGAAAAGTTCCTGGAAACCTGAAAGCAAAACATGGTTAATTTTTAAATGAGGTTTTCCGACAAGACAATTCACCCACAACTGAATTTCATATAAAAAATATTTAATTTTGTTTAGGAAATTTTAAGCTTGAGTGGATTTACTGTAAAAACTTACAATTTAAATACAGTTTTCAATTGAATTTTCAAACTGTCTAAAAATGACCAAATTGGCCAAAGAATTTAAATGTATCATGTTACAAAGTGCGAATCAACCACTGACGAAAAAGAACTTACGATTAGTATTTACCAATTAGTGATTTTATTCCAGGTAGCCACACTCTATACATCAACAGCATATCTTGGAACTAACGCATCTTGGAGTTTTGTACCTGGAAGCACAGCTGACACCACGCAACACTTTAGAATACGTTATTGAGTGAATTCTCTGTTATTCAAGTGAACATTGCAAATAATATCAATCCGTAGTTAGAAATCCACGCTGGAACTAGAGTAGTAGTAGTACTCTTGCGACAGTTTAACATGAGAATGTATCAAACCAGTGCTACACAACACCACATTGTATCAGAGGCGTGATCTTAAAACGAATCAAAAACAATGCATATGTCAGAAATTTCGATTCGACAGCCAATTAATGATGAATAAATTTTCAGTCCGAATAAGCCAACTTACGCACATTTGTCCTATAAGAGCCCTGCTACTTTACATGTTGATAGCTGGCCCCATCATGTGGTTATTGCAAGATTTCCCATGAGCTCTTTTGATAAGAAAAAGCATGAGTTGACTTTCTCGGCGAATTTGTTAACTTCAATGAACGATTCATAATATCTAGACAGTTCGCAAACGGGAATTCCCTTATGAGCTCAATTTTATTCATCACCATTTCCCTCCTTCATTGTCTTTGAGGTTGGTGGCTGCCAAAACTGCAAAGTCCATATCCCACGGAAAAGATAGTCGCAGCAAAACCAGGAATATTTAAGACTTTATATAGAGAAAAAGACTTTATATAGTGTTTAAAATGGTATTTTCCATTGGTAACCCGAGATGACAAATAACCTTCATAGGTGCGAAGTAAATCGAAATACACGAACTTAAAATCGTAAATGATTTACTCCATTCGTGTTGAAGATCTAAACTTCTAAATACACAACATCTAAAGGAAAAGGTGGCTGTTTCCAAGAAGTCAGTTTCTTCAATGAATCATTCCCAGTTCGGTTATAGAATGGCTGGATGTACTTTCAATCCTCACTGCACATAGAATATATAAAAAAAATACTTGTTTATATATTCTGGATACCACCATTTGATACATGTAATGTAACTTATTACGTAATTTCTTTAGCTAGTTCGATTACTTCAACTCTTAACGTTTTTCTTATTCATGTATCTAACGTTTTTTTGTGAATTGTTTATACCGCATGCTTGAAATTACCACGGCACTCTGTATGTATCTAGTATATGTAATAAACCACTGATATATTATCGAAAGTTGGCCGGAGCTTCCTTTCATTGTGACGTTTAACATGCTTGCAGCATGTTTGATTTCGAAACAGAATTTGAAAATGTTGGTTGGCTACATTATTGATCGGGTTCAAAACAGTTAAAAAATGATATCTGGCCTTTTGAAATCACATGAGCTCAGACTGGCGTATTTCCAGCAAAGCTATTTCATTCATATTCTAGACTTATTCTTACAAGATAATTTTGGTTGCATTTGAATAAGTCGCTCGCCTCTACAAAATATAACAGGCAATTGATACTTTGATATTTCCGTATTCTTACAATATTGAATCTTATCAATCAGGTATTACCACTCATAATTGTAGTCAATTGGCATATGAAGGTGTACTTACCAATTACCAAGTGGAACACAATGACTTAGGCCTCCCTACTGATGCATCCTCTCAAAAGCTTTTTGAACCTTTTTAATATAAGGTGGTATTAGCAATACTTTTGACATGGTGAAATCTTCACAGATATAATACGAATTTCCCCGATATTACCTGCACTAGCTTCATCCAATTTGGCCTTTAAACCTTCGGAATTTGTGAAGCTTGCACCGTTTTTTATTCATCTTCCAACTCTATATTCCAACGAAACAAATCCTGTCCCCCAATAGAAGGAGAGATTGTTGGAATCTAATTTTGCCTTGCTGTCAGAGTAATTCGGTTGGTTTATCTCCTTGGGACTTTTGGTATTCACCTTCCAGCTTCTTAACCTGGTGTTATTTCAAATAAATTGTCAATCGTGTCTTTAGATGACCTCGCGTCTTTGTCAGCAGAAAATTGGAATCTAGTAGACAAAATGAAAAAAATAAATCTTACAAAGGAAATTGTTCTTACAATACAACTTCTTTCTCCTAATGCCAAAGTCTAAATATACAATACAAAATTGGTTAGTAGCTATGTTCCTTATTTCATGGATATATATTATTATTAGGAAACATCGTTGTCGCCAAAGACCTACATAAGCATAACCTTCATTAGTACTGAATGATAACGCCAAAGTTTTCGACTACAATGATATATCTATGAACAAGTTGTCTCAATTCTAAACAAAAAATTATTCTGCGAGTGAAAAATTTCTGGTAAGGTAGATTTGTAAGTGTTTGCTGGCGATACTTTTCACAGTCAGATATATCACTTACTGGCTTTAAACGAAAATCCATCAGTTTATGCTAAAGAATTTTACACTGCTCCCGGGAGCGTGCCCAATAAACAAACCAACAAGGGTGGCAAGATCATTGTGAAATCTGATTAGTGTAAGACTACAATTGAAGGTTCCTAAATAAAAACTTTTCAGGTGTAATCAGGAAACAAAATCATGTTACAATATCTGTAAAAAATACTGTAGATTTTCTTACGTTACTTAACAAGGAAACAGAGGACCACACACTTTGAACAATTTACCAACAATTGAATTGCATATAAAAATATTTAATTTTGTTTCGGCTTGAGAGGATTTACTGTAACAACTTACATTTGAAATTCAGTGTTCAATTTACTTCTAAAATTGTCTAAAAATGTCCTCATTGGCAAAGAATTTAAGTTTATCTTCTTACAAAATGTGAATCAACCACTGACAAAAAGAACTTACGATTAGTATTTACCAATTAGTGATTTTATTCCAGGTAGCCACACTCTATACATCTAGCATATCTTGGAACTAAAGCATCTTGGAGTTTTGTACCTGTAAGCACAGCTGACACCACGCAACACTTTAGAATACGTTATTGAGTTATGCACTGTTATTCATGTGCATATTGCAAATAATATCAATCCGTAGCTCGAAATCCACGTTGGAACCAGAGTAGTACTGTTGCGACAATTTAACATGAGAATGTATCAAGCCAGTACGACAGAAGTACCAAAATGAACGTCGATGATTTTCACTGCGTTTAGTCTGAAAGCGTAGAACTACTCTTGTACTTCTTTGCAATATGTTCAACTCCAGATCCCCATGTCAACTGTATGAACAACCAGTCCGTTACACCACGAAATCTTGAAGTAGCGAAAGCGAAGCAACCTTTATTGAATACGTTGCAATGAACTCAATGATATCATTTAATATGAACCA
>JAAXOA010003319.1:0-11669 GCA_036561885.1 Salina celebensis
TAATAATTGGATTGGATTGCAATACCAATATACGGTACTTTGTGGACTGCAAACGTTTTTAAAGCGGGTCGGCTTCAGAACTATTTCCGGTCTACATAGAAGAATACGATCTGCCTTTTTTGGGGCTTGTTTTATAGCATTTGAATCAGAGAGTACTGGATTGATATAAATCATTGCAATACTTGCGTAATTAAACTGAACACAATCCAAAAAAGGTTAGCTATGATTAAATGACGCTGTCCCTTAGGGATGATCCATAAAGGATGTCACATAGAGAGAAGCTTGGGTTATTTGTGAACGGCCCGAAAAAGGATTGTATGGGAGTAAGCCTTCATCAGGTGACGGGACGGACCTGGTCAGCCGAGAGGACCGAACCCCGACAGGCTTCGAGCCAGCGACCGGAGGCCAGCTGAGTCAAGAGCCTCGCCCTGACGGGCGAGGCTCGCAGGCGAAGCGGCCGGAGGGAGCGGGTGAGGAGCTTGGAGGGGGAGACACGGCAGCCGGCGTTGGGCGGCTTTGACAAACGGCGGGGTTCGGCTGTCGACTGTGGAGTTCGATCCTCTCGGCTGACCAGGATCCGTCCCGTCACCTGATGAAGACTTACTTCCATACAATCATTTTTCGGGCCGTTTCCAAATAACCCAAGTTTCAGTCCATGTGACGTTCTTTAGGGACGACCCCTTATGGTTTCATGAAATTTTATGTATTGATTGTTGGGTAGCAAACTATCAGGTAGAAGAAGCACAACCATTGAGAAATACGGTACTAAAGGATCCCTACAAAAAAATGTTCATTGATAGTGTTCATGCCGAGTCTTTGCCTATAACTAAACACAGCCGTTCCATCTTGAAAGAAAGTTTTGTACAATTGAGTTTTAGAGTTGTTTTTTCTTTATTCTTGAAAAAGATAATGCTGCGATACACGTTTAAAACGACAGTTACCAAGTTCACTTAAATGTTTTCTTGTAACATCTCATGATACAAATTTAATTTTTTTGAATGAAAAATGTTTTCTTTTACGGACGATGGGTTAAAAACGGGACTGTCATTCTTGTTTCTTTGGGGATGATCCATAAATTAGGTCACACTGATTGAAAGTTAGGTCGCAGGCGTAGCGGCCGGAGGTAGCGGGCGAGGAGCCTGGAAGGGGAGACACGGCTACTGGCGTTGAGGTGGCTCTGACAGACTTCGGGGTTCGTCTGCAGGCCTGTAGGGCTCGGTTCTCTGGGCTGACCGTCCGTCCCATCATCTTATGGAGAATCCCATCACTCCCATCCTCTCTTTTTCTTGGGCCGTTCACAAACAACCAAACTTTTAATGGCGTGACCTACTTTATGGATGACCCCTTGGGGATAGTTTTCTTATAAAACGATTTTTCGAATGCAAAAAGGTCGATATGTTGGTTAAAACCATGGATAGAAAAAGATTTTACCAATCGTGATTAAATTGTTTGATTGTTCAATGGCACCCACACGTTGTAAACGATTTGTTTAGTTGATTTTTTTTCGGGAATTTAAAGAAGAAATTTAGGGTTAGTGCCATGTTGTATTGTCGTAGGTATACTTGAGACGATAAGCTTCGGCAACGATGAGGCTGATTTCGGAGCTCTCCCAGTTTTGTGTAGGTAAGTTTTGAAGCAAGAGCATCAATCCCTGAAAGATCAAAAAGTATTATTTTATTGTAGCATGTGTTTTTAATTAAAATTCTTAAATTGGAGTTTAGGGGATGAAAGTTTACCTGAAAGTCCTTTTGTCGTATAAGCTGTTCTCGCCAATGGCGTAGGAATGCGGCACACACGTACAGCAAGACAGACCCACACCCATCAGGCTCCGAGAGGTAGGTGTCCCACAGCCGGATTGTACATCGCAACGGGAGCTCCCGCATGAGGAGATTGTTCATCCACCGGAAGGAAAACTGGAGGTAGTCGATTTCATGCTTTTGGAGGTGATGGTGCAGGGGAGCTGAAAGGGAGACAAATTTGTTTTTTTAGTAACCTTTCCATTCTAAAATTTTGAATAAATTTGTGTTTTTACCGTCAATTCGCTCGATCAGTTCTTTCAACTTTTTAACTTTCTCTTGGATCCCAGTCTGAGCAAAAATGTAGTTGACCTGGATACTGTCCAGAAACTTGGACATGCACCAGTACGAGTCTGCTTCAATATTGTTCCGAACCTCGTCCTTGAGTCGGCTCACCTCAAAAGTTTCTACTTCAACATCTTCAAATTTGCACAAGACAAATATGTCATTATTATGAGAAACGGACGGGGAAATTTGGGAATGACTTGGAGATTACCAGGCGGAAGAACTTCTTCCAGGAAGACAACAAAGAAAGGGGTGACCAAGTCGTTCATCCCTTGAACATAGCCAGAAGCTGGATGACGGATTGCCCAAATGAAGAGAATCCGTTCAAACATCTCCTGAACAACGCGTTGTTGAAATAAAGCAATCAGCGGGCACATTCTTGGAATATCAATATGAATCTGGAGAAAAAAAAACAGAAAATCTCATTAAATTTGTAGTATAGACTTGGCTAACAAATTCGAATCTAGTGAGAAAACAGAAAATAGTATCTCATTAAATTTGTAATATAGACTTGGCTATTTGAATCTGGATAAATAAGAATTAAAATGATCTCTTCAAATTTGTAGTATACACTAGGCTGATAAATTTGAATCTTGAGATAAAACCATCAAAAATTGACTCATTAAATTTGTAATATAGACTTGGAGATTAAATTTAAATCTTGATTCTTAAAACCTACCAAAACTGATCTGATTAAATTTGTAATATAGCCTTGACGACCAAATCTGAATCAATCTTGATGTTTAAAAAGAACTTAAAATGATAAAATGATGAATTGTAACATTAACTTGGAATAGCAATAGAATCTGGATAAAAAATTGTTTCGTTAAAAACCCAATATAGACTTGGAGAGTACATTTGTATCTTTTTACTTTTATGACTTTTAAAACCTTTAAAATGTGTTCATTAAATTTGTAATCATGATGTTTAAAAACAATCATAATTAAAAATAGTCTCAGTTAGAATTGTACCATTAACCGCGAATATCAAAACCCCTATAAAACTACTGCCAAGGGCTAAGACAAACAATAAGACACAAAGTCAAGTAAATTTGCCTTGAATTTGGGTTCCAAAAAACAAAATATAGAAATATTTTCAGTTAAATTTGCAGTAGTAAATTTATGACGCATAAATTCGTAAAATTTACTTGGCGAAATGTGTCCTGGTGAGACTCGTCCTTTCGAGAGTCGTAGTACTGCTGGACACACTTCCAGTACTCTTCGCGTTTACGACGTAAGGCCTCCTCGCGACGCTCAATATTGGCTGGCAAATAGCCCTAAATGTAAACAAATTTTCATGTAAAATTTGTGCGGAAATTAAATCTGGAGAAAAACAGGACAGGGAGCTTACTGCGAGTAACTTCCAAGTTGTTCCTCGAACAGAGACAGGCAGTCCGGAGTAGCTGAGGGACTGCAACTCTTTCAGATCTGTGCTGCCAGTTCCTTGGAGTAAACTCCGGATTTTCTCAGCCTTTCCTTTCTCCCCATCAGTTTCTGGAGAGTAAATAAAAAACAGATAAATTTGTAAAACCACTAAAATTAGAAATTTCATTAAGAAACCCTCACAAAAATCACGGACCAGGTACAATATTTGGGTATTTTTCCGATTTTTTACAGGGAAAACGGGTTATACAACAAAAATACAAATTTTTCAACGATCAAATTTCCAAATCCCAGGTCCCAGCGTGAAGAAATCAAACGTTTTACGAAAATACACAAATTTCTTTAAAAACACTGCTTGTTTAGCTTACCGTGACGATTAATCACTCTTGGTTTTAAAGATATACTGTTTCGTAAAGGGCCAGGCACTTGAGGACACTCAGCATTTCCATTCGGCAACGTTGTAAGGACAGCTGAAGTTTCCGGTTTGTAAGCAGCTTCTAAAATTGTCCAAGAAACAAAAAAAATATTCATACTTTGTATTAAATGGTTCTGTAACTGAAAAGATTTAAAAAACTAACCAATGTTTGCATTCACACTAGCATTTGGACCCGCAAGTATTGAACTCGATGGCTTTGCCGAAGTTTGTCCAGACCTTTCTGGATTTGAATGATGAACATCAGGTTGGACAGTTGACGGTTTGTTTGGAGGCGTCACAGCTCCACTTCGATGACTGTTGATCACACTTAGGGCAGTAGATTGAGCGACCTTTTTGCTAATTTTAACATCCGCTACAAAATAAGAATCACAATAATTAAACCTTTTGTTAGAGAAAACAATTACAATTCCATCCTTTAACAACTTACAAGAAGAAATCACGGAAAACTCGTCATCCTCAATGTCCCAAGCATCTCGAACACTATCTTGGAAATCCTGAAAGGATGAGGTTCCCCCGGAAGACTTTGGTTTTGTCCATGACATACTTTCTTTACTCGGGCTTGGCCTAAAACAAATTTAAATTAAATTAAACCACCTTTTCAACATTAAACCACAGCTCGTTCATAAAGGACGTAACGGGAATCGAAAGGTTGGGCTATATTGTGAACGAAAAATGGGGGTATGGGAGCAAAATCTCAAATAACGAAAAATGGGGATATGGGAGTAAAATTTTGAATATACCCGGGACAGCAGCCTAGACATTCTCGAGAACCTCCAGACGGTCCCATTTTTCTTCACAAACCAACCTCCTTTAAATTCCCGTTAACTTATTTACGGACAACCCCTTCTTGTTATTTTAACTCACCATCCTGGGACAGTTTTACTATTCTTCTTCCAGAATGACATAGCCGGCTCGGCATTGCTTGACTCTTTGTTACTTCCACATTTCTCCATTAACCCGTAACGGTGCACGTCTGCAATTAAAACAACCTCCATATTTAATTATTCACGGATCACAACTCACTATTTTTCCATTCCTCACTCCATCCCCCATTAAAAATGTATTCACCACAGATTATTTCTTTTACCCGGAGAACCTGAACTTTTACGATCCATTAGTTTAAAAACTGTTAATTACACTAATTAACTTTGTATCACGACCGCTCAGTGTAAACAAATCCTTTCCTCGCCAAACTCATTTTTTACTACTTTATTTGCCGTCGTCAGCTGGAAATATTTTACTGCTCAGCTTTCTGCTCAGTAATCACCATTTTTTTTCTCACCTGTCAATCAGCTGTTCCTAGATTTGTTTTTTTCAGTTGTTTCTCCCTTGTTTATTTTTTTTCTTACTGCTCGTTTTGTAACACCAGGGGGAATACTTTTTTAAACTTGCCAGGTTTTAATTACACACATATTATTTTTGTATATTTTCAGTAGTTGAATAGTAGAAAATAAGAAAAAACTCGAATCTGGTCAGTTTGTTTGTTTATTCTGTCAGGCGACAAGTGTACAGATTTTTTTGTTGGTTTTTTTCATGATTTGCGCCTCTTCCCCGTTTCGCTCTTTTTACCCACCTGTACGCTCGCTGCTTGTGTAGAAATGAAAAAAACAAATTCTTTGTCGTATTTTTAAGCTAAACTCGAATCAAGTTTTTGTACTGATTCGAATCAAAGGCAACGGACAATAATGACTTCGAGTTCGAATTAATAAATTTGAGTTGAGGCGGAGGACAGTTTTTTTTTATTTGTTTTTCTATTCATAAAAAAGATGACGATTCGAAAATGTTTTTAGTGATTCGAATCAACGATAGCGGATATAATCATTAGTGAATAATTGTTGGAATTCCAGCTCGAATTAATAAATATTATTTGAGTTGAGGCGCAGGACAGTTTTCTTATTTGTTTTTCTATTCATAAAAAAAGATGACGATTCGAGCTACGAGTTTTGTTTTAATGAGGATATAAACATTCATTTTATTTTAGTTTACTAAAGAAGAATGCACGAGTTTTTAATTGCTGATGGGTGTCTTGTGATGTAAGCAAAGAAGCTTATGATTTTTGAGGATTATGCTCAAATTTCATATTGGTTTCCTACTGAATTAGTAAGCACAGCCTGGCAAGGAAGTGCAACAAGAAAAGTTAGCAAAACAGCACGTAGAATGTGGCTATTATCGCATAAAACATATTGGCTACTTGAGAAGCACATAGTTGAGCTATAATAGCAGAGATGGACAGCCGAATGATGTTTAAAAATATAAATGTCTTGAGCATGATCTGTGATAGTCTAGTCAAACCTGCCTATAAAATCCAGTCTTATAAGAACAACCCTGCACACTTGTTCTTTTGTTTGTTTTTTTGTTCAAGTATGTATAAGATTTACAGCGTTATAAAAAACTTTTTTTTTCGAAAATTCTCCGTGCGATTTTAAAGCGCCCACAGGGGAAAAAAGTTTATCAGGTTTACTTCATAAATCTCATTGAAAATCGCTCGAGCAATCAAAAGGACCTGACTCTGAGAAAACAATTGTACAGTCAAACCTGCCTTCAAGAATGCCTAAAAACTCTCTCAAGTAGGGTGCTTAAACAGAGAGTTTCTTATAAATGCGATAAGTCATGCATAACCCTTTTCTAATTCTGATTTTTTTTTTTTTTGTCTTTTATATTATTATTGCAGGAGACTTATAAATGTCGTTCCGACTTCAAATGGATAAAACTGAGTGACCAGTGACCATCCCTGCTCAGAGCGTTTCATGAGCCGTGCTCGTTTATTGATTGCAAGGGGGATCGGTAAACGCGTAAACACATCTGCACGTTATAAAAAACCCTTTAAAGCTCTCACATGTGAGCGGAAACAAGGAGGAATCCTTTACAAAAAAGGGAAAGTTATTCCTCATACTCACCATGTTACTCTTGTCAAATACTACACTCCAAACTACATAAATAACAACCAAGTTTATAGATTTAAAATCTCCTGTCCACAAATTACTCGCCAAAATACTCGATTTCTCTTCGTCAACAATGTTCTGTTACATCATAAGTGGTGCGCCCTGCAACCTGCACCATCAAACACTTACCCAAAAATAAAGGGGACAGGGCCTCGGAAATGTCCCCTACGGAATATCCTCTTCCCCATTTCCTCTCTCACCTCATATTCAACTCATTTTTCCTTCAGTCTCATTAACATAACGGTTTTTATACTGTTGACCGTTAAAAAATGTCGAATTTAAAGACTGTCATTTTTAAATAAAGTTCTGAGTGAATGTTGTGCTTGTGTTTGTGTAAACCGTTCCTTGTTCGGATGCTAAATACCAAGGAAAAAAAAACAAGTTGTGATTTCAACCATGTGAGGTGAGTTTGTATTGCAAGCAATCAAGCGTGAGTAGCGATTGGAATTTTGTGTCGCGACAGGAACGGTCCAGAAACCCATTTTGAAGAGGTAATTTATGCTGGATTAAACAATGATGTAGTGACGAAGCTTTTAAAAGTATTAAATGCGCACAAATTATAGGAAGAATTATACAAACAAGTACAAAAAATACACGGGGAAGTTCGTTATTCGAATCAGCGATTTAAAATTAATTCTATTTCCAATGACAAGTTATATGACATGTCATACGAAACAGTATGTTCGTTCCAGACTTGACCTTTGACCTTCCGTAAATTTTAAATATACGTATACACGTGAGTCTTGAACTGACTACGAAGTATAGCGAGTTTAAAATATAATCATTCATAGCCATTCGAACTACTTATTTCCTCTAGCGTTTTTGGAACGGTCAAAAAATGTTAATTCATAAACGAGAATGATTGACTCGAAACTGATTTTTGTGTCTTGCTTGCGAACTTCGTAATAAGTAACCATACACATACAAGAGCAGGATTTACTCGAACCAGATTTTTGCATCTTGTTTGCGAACTTCGCAATAGTAGACAAATAGAGGAGTTGTGTGGAGACAAACATTTACGAAGTTCGTAAACGGAGGATAAAACTCTGATTTGAATCCTTCATTCTTGGTCATGGATGCATATTTTATTGACTGATTCGAACAACCGAGGAGGAATCGAAAAGAGAATTCGAATAGCTTTCGATACCCGGTAGTTTTTCCGGTGAAAGACAGACAGACAAGCCCATTCATTTCATAACGAGTTTGGTTTCATTCTGCATTCGATTTCTTAACTTGTTCTTGTTTCCTATTTTTGGTTATAAATCTGATCTAGATTTTTGAATGGCCTTGGAACGCTGACATTTTCATGGAAATAGTAGATAATTTTTGTGTGCGTCATAATAACAGTTTATGCAACCTTGTGGTTTTACTTGGGTATAAACAAGAGTTTTTTTTTCAAGTCTGTCTTTCTCTCTCGTGTGGTTTGTGAGCGCGTTTCGAACAACGATAACGAGTCTATTTCCGGTGTACATCCTAACAAAAAACGTATATTTTAGGAAGACTCACATCCCTAATTTTGTCATTTTTCACGGATCAGTTTTTAAGTTGGAAATCATTTTTCTTCCGGATGTAGGTTTATCTCGTCATGAAATAAAATACCGTGAGCAGTTCCAAGGGGTCGTACATAAATGACGTTAAAGTTTTTTTGTGAGTGTGGATTGTGTCAGGAACTTTTTAAGCGTTATTTTCTGCATGTGCTTTGAAAAATAAACTACATTACAAAGTTGTAATTAGCAATTGCAAGGAACAAAAAAAAAATGAACCCTTCTCTATCCCCAGGGGATGATGATATTCGGGGGAGAATTTGTTGTATTGTTTATTAACGAGTCTTCAGTAGGTTTCGTTTGCAGTAATAAAATAATCTTGACCTTTGTTGCATGTTTCGAGCACCTGCAGGTGTCTGTGGGGGATCCCTACGGGGCCCATATTCATCAGGGTTATTCATTTCAGGGCCTTTAGGCCATATTCCAAACTTGAAAGCGTTTTTTAAACTCGAACGGAAGTTATCGCACCAACAAATGGAAAACATTTTTTTACCTTCAAATCATTTTAATAGCCATATGGCAATGGGGATTATGTGACGTCATTTGTGAATGAACCCTAGCCATTGTTCTCTGAAAACATTCTCCCAGCCATATATCACAGAGATTGTAACTGCCACCTGATATTTACGAGTAATTCAATCAGTTCATATTCAATTTTTTCCTCAACAATTATTTTTTTAGTTTAATCAGTCACGAACTTTGAATCCAGAGAATATCTAGTTGTTCCCACGTGCAGACTGCATAAAATAAAATCTGGGATTAGTTTGAATTCAGTTCTGTCTCTTCCAAGGAAATACATTTTTTTTCTTATTAAATTAACAGGTAAGCGTGTCTTGGAAACTTTGTCTTAGGAATTGCATGCAGGACAGAAGTCACGTGTGGGCACGTTTTATATTCATATCTTCCATAATCAGTCAAGGTCCACGGGATATATTTATGCCATTTAGGCTTTTATTTATTTCCCCTTGTTTGTAGAAAATTTGCATTTGTTTGAGAATTTGGTGAGTTCTCACTACTACTGATCTCCTCAGCCCAGTCAAACCCAGTAAAGGCCAATAAAATTAGGTCAGTATGAGTTTTTTTAGAAGGGGTTTTAATTACAAATTAGCAGTACCAGGCATCGTACCTTAATCCACTAACAATTCAACCAACCAGTTATAACCCGGGTTTTCCCGAACCCACTTTACTCCAAGTGGGTAATGGTTTTATGAAAAACTGTTTTCTTATTTTTAAAAAACGCTTTAAACTCACTTTCTCGTGTAAAATCGACTTTCTGGAGGTAGATATGAAAGGTTCTTTAAAAATTGAAGCGTTTAATTTTAAAAAGAGACAATAAACGTTTTTTCTTGTTGAATGTTATTTAATATTTTTTTTAAGTAATGGAAAAAGTATAAATTTTGCTGTCCAAAACTAGGGTTAATTCCGCCTTAAGTTTTTCCGTGACTCCTGACTGAATGCTTATTCATCAGTACTAATTTGTAGGTCGTGTGCTCTGACATTTTTTTTATAATCAATCTTTTTTCTTTCAAATACATCATCTTCATACAAGGAAAATCATTTGTATAATTATTCAGTGCTGACGTTGCAATCGTCTAGTCTTTCGTGAAAGCCAATGCAAGAGTCTTGCATTGATTCATTTTTTTCTATTTATGTTTCCATCCGACTTGTGTGGGAGTGTTAGCACCGGGTATTAGACATTTTGGTGCGTGGTGAGGTGACCATGTCCTCAATTACCTAGTCATAATATTCATAAAACAAGAAGCTATTCATATACAAAAAAAAACTCTCTAGGGGGTTGTCCCTAAAGTACGTCACTTGGATTGAAGACTGGATTATTTTGTGAACGGGCCGAAAAATAAGGGCACGGGAGTGGGTCTCCATCAGACGCCGAGGCGGTGAGGCGACAGAACCTAGCCCCACGGGTTCCAGCCGAACCCCGCCACCCAACCATCGGCTTCGGTTTCTCCCCCTCCAGACTCCTCGCCTGCGAGCCTCGCTCTAACGGGGTCGGTTTTGTCTCAGACGGCCTCCGGTCGCAGGCTCGTCGCCTCTCCGGGTTGACCCGGCTGCCGGCGTTGGGCTGTCTCTGCCAGTCGTTGGGGCTCGTCTGCCGCCTATTGGGCTGTGTTTTCTCGGCTGACCAGCCTCCGCCCCGTCGTCTGATAAAGACCCACTCCCACACCACCAATTATTTCGTTCAATCCACAAATAACCCAGTTTTCACTCCACACGTGACGTACTTTATGTATGACCCCCAGTCTGTTTATTTTTTTCGCTTCATTTCATTATGTTTCCCCACGGAAAGTCTCATTTTTATACGGCTGCACTACACATTCCATTATCTTATCGGTTTTGACATTGTGTAACAAAAAATATAGCAGAGCAGCTTCTGTTTCACCATTTACCTGTCCAGTCACAAAAGACGTGCCACTATGGAACGTGCGAGGAGCTAACATTTACATAAAATTAACAGTTTCAGTGCTAATTTTCAATTGACCCTAATTAATTAATTCTACATGGTATAGCCACGCTCTCAGTTTGCCCCAGTAATACGTAAATTAACCTGGTATGAAATTATCAAGGCTATTTTCTCAATGCAATTCTTAACTCGTCATTCCACGTGATGTAATTTGTTTGTATCAAATAAATCTAGTGAAAGTTGGAAAATTTAAATTCGTGATGGAGCTATAAACAAAGAGCTTCGCATGAAATGATGGGTAGTGTTTCAGAGAAATGTTTTGTCTGCGAATTTAAATGGCGTCATTTCTTTCATTGTACAACTGGAAAAGCTTCCGTTTCCAAAAAAGAAGTGGAATGCCTCACAATACCGGTTTCTATTATGACAGTGTTTCCAAGTGACATTCATTCATGAAAAATTTTATTTATGGGTTTGCCCGTAAATTGCGGGACGTGATTTGCAATGCGGATTATTTGTGAACTGATCGAAAAAAATGGGGCTGTGGGAGTGAGTCTCCATGAAACGCCGGGGCGTACCCGGTCAGCCAAGAGGTTGGAACTCCACAGTCGACAAAGCCGTGCCTATCAACGGGAAGAGACGACCCGACTACGGCGGCAGGGTCGACTCCTGACAGCCGTTAAGCAAGCAACCAGCGGCCGAAAGAGCCGAGCCCGTTATGCCTCCTGGCTGACTCAGCATGCAGCAGCAGGCATGACACACACCCACAGCCGCTTTATTTTCGATCATTTACAAAAATAACCCACCTTGTAATTCCCGTGACGTGCTTTATGGATCATCCCTATTGTTCTGTTTTCTTGGAATTTAC
>JAAXOA010003320.1:0-11669 GCA_036561885.1 Salina celebensis
ATACGAGTTGTCGACCGACGAAATGATGTAGATTCTGTTTTTACGTCTATTCTTAATCTCGACTTATCAAAAGTAAGATTATGTCTGCCAAAGTTTCATTGTCGGCATTCTGTGTCTCACTTGAGGAGCAACATAACAGAGTAGCACAAAGCTCACTGCACCTGCCATTAATACGTTCCAACCGCCACGGCTTTGTTGCTTTTTATAAAATGCATAGTAGTTGCTGCTAATATAACCGTGACTAGCTGGCGTTACGGCAGACGACGGTGGTGGAGTAGCTGATGTTGATTTCTTTTGCTGTCGCGATCGACGTGGGACATTTGGAGTGTTTTGTTGGCCGTTTTTCTTATTATTGTTTTCATATGAAGCAGCCATGCAGTTAATTGCGGACTCGTTAATTTCACATTGCCTTCTTGTCGTTGTCTTTCTCGTTTCCCCATCCTTCAAGTAATACGAATAAAAGTACTTTACGATTTGTACATAATGAATTAAAACATTGTAAGGGAGTGTTATGGAAATTAGCGTAATTCGATACAAATTGTAAAAAAGACAGGATTGTTTCAAAATCTTTTTTGGCGACAGTTTCTCTTACCAAAAGAATATTGAGGGAGCTGACTTGATTAGACAGAACTGAACAACTTTTCCCCATTGATTTCGCGAAGACTATGAGGTCACCCATTTTTCCTGTTTCGACTTCATACTCTTTTGTTGAGGCATCTTGAACCATGCGAATTCTCACAGAGTTGATAAGATTTGCAATGCACTTCACCTGCGATTGTATGTTTGTGAGAATATTGACAATTCCCTCACCACTGAAAAAAGAAACAAATATGTGACAAATATTTTTCTTGGTAAACTGCCATATCAGAGCACGTTGATTATTTTGTTGTATTTTATGACATTAGCCCAAACGTATGGTGCTTACTCCTCGAGATAACTTGACTTTGACATTAGTATTGCCATTATCACACTTTGAAAACATACAAGGCCCATCTGCCTAGAGTAAAGATTCATATCAATGTTACGTACATATCAGGATCTGGCTCGGCTGCGACTGGTTCAGGGATTTCCTTAAAGGATGTCATCAACGATGGTGATTCTCCGGGTGTCCAGTGGGACTCACGGACACGGAACAGTAATTCTCCTAACTGAATTGAAATATTTCATCAAAAGTCTGTAGGACATTTAGCGCTGTCTCTATTACCTTGTAGTGTCCCTTCCCAACGGCTGCTTCTCCAACCATCCATCCGTTCTTATCAACCGTTTCAATGCTCGCTCCATGTTCCAATAGAAGTCTTGCCAATTGCCCATGCCCTTTCTCGGCAGCATAAAATAGGCTCTATCAAAGGGGAAGTGTGAAACCAAGAATCTGTTTGGGATACTTAGTATATTTTGCGGCTTACGCTTCTTCCGTTTCTATCTGAAGAGTCTACATTAGCTCCCGCTGAGATTAGAGACTTGGCAACATCAAGCTTGTTTTCTTTGACGGCATACCCAAGTGGCGTCACTCCGTTGCTATCCTTGGCGTTTATATGGGAGCCGGCTTGAAGTAGTAGTGTTACACAAAGCAGAGTGTCTCCCATCCGCTGCTGCGACGATCCAGCCACTGCCATAAGCGCCGTAAAGTTGTCTGCAAATTGTGTTTTAAGGAATGATATGATGAGGTAAATTGGCAATATAAAACCTAATCTTAATAATTTTAATAGATTAAGTTTCAAAATTGACTAGTGAAATTGACCTTTTCGGATTAAGTTTGGATCAGCTTTTTTCAATAAAAGATATTCAATCACTGCAGGTCTCGCAGCACTTGCGGCAATCATAAGTGGACTCCATCCATCATCCAGTAAGCAGTTTACACTCACGCGTCCCGCTATACAAAAATATTATGAATTTATTAAAAGTTTACTTTGATACCTGCACAGCTCAACCATTTCATACCCTCTATTAGATTTTGAACAGCTATTAAATCTCCTTTAATGCACGCCAAGCGAATTTCTTGGGAGGCGGACGGCTGCCTTGTTATGGGACCTGGCCTCCTACGCATTGGAGGCGAGGTGTTTATTCGCTGCTCCCTCAGGTTTTCATAACCTCTTAGTTCCTGCAATACAAACCAAGGTTCATTGTGAATAGCTGAAATGACGAATGCACCAGTTTAAGTTCCAACAGGTTATCTTGAATGAGTGGCTGGTTACCTTTCCGATTTCTTTAGGACCCATATTTCGACTTAGTTGTTAAAGTGCTGACTATGAATTTGAGAAAATTGCACTATAGGTAAAAGGTTCCGACCGTAACTGTTTCCGTAAATAGGCTTAAAAAATAAATGCTTCACACAGTCTCCAATGATTCCAGTATCCGAGAGAATAAAAGCTAACAACCAGCGTGCTGGGACTGTGCCCTCAACTTGTACTGACTTGTCAGGAATCATAGAAGTAAGCAACTATCAAATAAATATCGTGATTATGTACTAAAAGTAGCGCAAAAAAAATCAGACATCAAAATAACATAAAAATCTTCTCAGTTCGTTTTCCCACACGCTTAGGGACTTCTAAATGTCATCGAAGGAAACTGACACAACAAACAGATTGAACAGTTTTTCCTCTGGCTCTATACATTTTTCCTCTTGTTTGGAACTTGATAAATTACACCCCGTGAGCTGCACAAAGCGCACTTGTCATTCTGACAGTTAACGGGAAAAGATTGATCTGTGTAGGGTTTGTGTCTTGCAAAGATGTGCTTTGTCGTAATGTCAAGAATTTTAGTATTAGCGTCACAAAACCGATTTGTGTTCCGCGTCGTTCAAAAGATTACGATCAAATGGCAAAGAGCTGGTCACACAGACACAAAGGTGAAAAACGAGCCAGGAGTTTTTATGTCGTCGCTGCGGAAACCGCACTGAAATATGAACACTCAAAAAGAAAGTCGTCGTTGGTCGCAAAACATTTTACTTAAAGCTATATCGTCGTTTGACACGGAGATGAGCTATTGCACAAAAGTCGCCGAAGGATCAGTTCATGGAAGTGAAATGAAAATAGTGAGAAACTTGGGGAAACCAGAATTCGTCGAAAGGAGATAACAATCTACACAGAGAATACTAGCAAATATCATGCTCTTACCTGAGCATGGTACTGGCAAGCACTAAACCTTGTTTGGGAGAAAGATTATCTTTTATAGTTTAGAAATTGACACCGTGCCGTCGCGAGTTGCCTGTTTATTTTATCGTTTCCATTCATATCTCAGGTTATCATGAGTCGTTTACATTGGCGAAGGATGAGCTGACGGGGATATAAACTTCTATCATCCTATTTATTCCCCATGAAATGTTTTAATAAGATTAATCCAAGATTATGTGAAAGCAAGTGTTATCACGCAGTACAAGATGTAATAAAATGTGGTTTAAATTGGTAGGTGTGCTTACATTGAAACAAAGTCTGATCATTTTAAGTAGTTACTCAAGTGGAAATAGCTCCGAAAGGAATGCATCTCCCTTGAAATTGTTCAAGACCAGCCATTGGAAATAACAAATGTGCAATAAACATTTTCTCTGGTCATGCAGGATGTGAAATGGGAAGAAATGAATATTATATTGTGCTTTGTGCACTAAAGTAACTGAGCTGAAATAGGGAAACGACGCGTCAACTTTGTCGGCTCATCGGTTATAAGTAGCACTATGTTATAGTGGTTTTTTCTCTCATCTCTAGGGTTTGTCGGAGATAAAAATGTTGTAAAGTATGCAAGAGGAACGTGGAATTTTGGATGCCATAAGTTTACAAGAAAAAATCCAATGTCGTTTGCAAATTAAGCAACAAAAAAGACGGAGACAGTTTACAACAAAGCCGGTGTTCATGTGTCAATTCGGGGGTGTTGGGTTAACGGCGTTTTATGTACATCATGCAAAACGCTACACAAGTTCAATGATGTGCGCGAGGAAGCGTGAAAAAACACAAAACTGATGAATCCGCTTTGTTATCCGTGAGATGAACGTAGCACGGTAGAAGAGAAAAGTATACGAAATAAAATTTCACGACAGAAAGGCATCTTGTTAAGATAGTCATCTCGCGACTCCATTACTAATCTGGTGAAGGTCACTTGGAGTGGGTAAATGGATTTAAAATTCAAGCTTTGAGGGAATATTATCGTATTACAGAATTGCAATTGTGTACAAGCTTACAGGAAACCAGAACACCAAAGATGACAGCCCTTCAGATGTGGTTGTTTCGCAGAGTTCTTATCAGCATCTTTGTTCTCCACGTTAAGCAACTTCGATGCATGATAAGTAATCAACACTACAAACTCAAATCCTATTGTGGCCCCGTCGTAAACGTTCCATTGCCTAAAAGAAAGAGGATACCACCCTTTGCCATTTAGTAATGTTTTGCACTAGTAACTGCGATAGTTTTTTGTTCTTTTAAGTTTTGACAATGTGCTGATCATTGCCCTTTTCCAAACTTTCAGTTGCATCAATGATAACAAGTAGATTATAAAAAATGAGGTTCATAAATTGTTTGGTCGGCCCTACATTTGATTTTAACTGCTACCTACTTTGTAGATATAGTGGGTTCATAATGATCCATGTTGGGAGCAGCTTCCAAGCTCATGGTAAAGAAACCAAACTCCATGGTCCATACTTTGTATTGAGTGCGACAGCTTTAAAATGGGGTTTTAACGCGATTCAGATCAGTGCCTGCCTAGTCGAAAACTTACCAATGAAAATATCTTGTAGAAGACTTTCTCTACAGCAGAAAGTTAAAATTCTGAACTTGTATCGTCGGATAATTTTCCATATTTTTGGCCAGAGTAAGAAACCAAGGCTATTGATCATACTGTGCACTCAATGCGACAGGCAACAAAATTAGCTTATTTGACGAACTCGCGTTATCACAAGAGACAGCATAAAGAAACCATGCACATCCCATCCGGATTCCCTCCATGACATCTAGTAGCCTTTTACAGAATGAGATGAAAATGAACTGAATGGTTATATGGCTTTGTTCAACATTAGACAGACTAAATGCATGTGCAAGCAAAATTTGAGGCAGCCAGAAAAAAAACATTTAGGCAAAGTGAAAGGTTAGTTGAAGGGTTGCAATTGAAGTTGATATCCTGTTTATAAGAAAAGTGTATAATGGATAAGGAAAGGTCAAGGATAGAGTGGGTAAATTGTTCGACGTCAGAGAATCCTGATTTAAGGCTCTTCATTCGAAATACGGAGCCCAAAGGTATCTAGTTTGACATCATTTATTGACTTTATATGTCTGGATTGCATTGGTTTTAAACACGGTGTTAAGCGTTATTGAGTGGATTCGTTTGCCATTATATGCGCTTAGTTAAAATATACCTGGCATTACCCAGAAAATATATGCATACAAAGGAAGTTTCATATTACCGACATTTCTCACTTTGGCAAAAGGGAAGTCAGGAAATCATATCCTGAAATAGGAAAGTCAGACGAATTTCTCTTAAGTATTTGCTGTTCATACTATTTGTCTCTAAAAGCCTCATTGTTACAGTTTTTAAATGCTTAAAACATAACTTATGAAGCACGTGTATCAATTAAGCAAACACATGTAAGCTGTAGGTCTGGTTTTAGATACAACAGATATTGTTCTTTATTTAACTAGCACCAATAGCATATTTTCAACAGTTTTCAATATTCTATTAGGGAAATTTTGGACGTTCACAGCAACGAGATTAACGAAGTAGTAGACTACTTTATTATCAAAGATTTTACGAATACATCAGCATCTTTATATCACCTCGCACTCAAACACGAAATCTTGAAAGCATTTAAAGAAGTATCAACTAAATTTAATTAGTGCATCTCAATTTCTTGACTTCAAAATCATGTATTGACTTCAATACAAATTAATTACTTGCACCCACGATTTTGAAATAACAGGTACGGTTAACTATAATATTATTAATCTCTCCCGAATACAAATGGCAGCGTATGTGTATGAATGCAAAGGACATCCCGATTCATTAAACGAATCGCCGTCTCCAAACAATTGAACTGCCGGTAAAGTTATTTTCACATGAGTTTAGGAATCTTCCAGATCAGTAGATGGTTTGTCGAATCTTCTCTCCCAGACAAGTCTCCACTTTCACCAACTGCAGCAGCAACCATACTTGAGAATGTTGACCCTGTCGTACCAACATATGCAGGTGCTGACCGGAATTCCTCATATCCATCTCCACCACTGATTACCGTCCAACTGTCTCTGGTCACACAACAAGTCAAAAATCTAACTTGACCGGTATGGCCATGACACAATGGGGAAATCTTAGGTGTTTGTCCAGATGCATGTATAGTGAGTAAAACCCCAGCGCTCGTTCCTATCCATAAAGATTTGTCTGGTGCAATCAGTAACGCCGTTACACGAAGTGTTGCACTTTTGTGTTGCTTGATAATGTCATCGCAACCTATTACAAGAAAAACCAGATTGAATATGTATAGGAAACATGAACAAATAGTACCTTTCACTTAGTCATAACGGTCAGACACATACCAGCAAGTATTTTCACAACGTCAGGTCCTACATTAGTCTCTGCTATACATTCATAAGTTGTAGAGTTGTAACATTTAACAATGCTAGTGGACTGTACAGCAATCCAAACTTGCTGATCTGTACCCACCATTGCGGACACACCACGTGGCATTTGGTTCCCCTCAACTATAATTTGGATTGTCTGGACTAGCTCTAACATGCCCCCATTCTCGCTGTAAATTTTTATCTGAGAGCCACATGCGCACCAGATAAAGGATTTGACACATATCATTTTTGTGACAGGGTTCATAGCCGTTCCGATGGTAACCCAACTGGCATCGTTGATTAGCCACCCTTTCCCGTCTGATATAAAAAGAAATCATACATTATGTGAAAATAAATATATTTCATATTTATTTACAAATTTTAGGCGCAAAAATCTCTTACGAGGGTTGCGATTGTACACCGCTACGTCTCCATTTCCAAGGCCGACAAATACCCGCCTGTCAAAAAATCTGTAAACAAATGAAAAATATGATTAGTATGTAGCTGAATGTGATAAATGATGAATCTGTTTGAATGGCTGGTAATCACTAATTGTTTAATCCATTTAAAATATCACAGGTAGTACTAAATTTCTATATCTACTAAAAAATAGTTTACGTACACCATGCAGTTTGTTGGCGACTTGTGCTGTACTTTGTGTCTGTTCTTCTTGACTCTGATGCTATCAGAGCAGTCGTACACATGAAGACTTCCATCTTCGGTGCCTAACCAAACGCTCCAGTGTTCTGACAAACCCTTTTGACCTGGAATTTGAGTGGCATTAAGTAAATAATTGTATGAAAACAAGGCTTTAGAGGATATTACACAAGTGTAATTCAACCTTGCTTAGACCGATGATGATCATCTTCGCTTTCGTATCCCAGCGAGTGGAAAATCGGATGGTGAGGATGATGATGTGAAGCGTCGTGAGCTCCAGCAAAGCTTTCGTAAGAGCTTGTTCCAAGATGCGAGTATGATGGCGGTGGCACAGCAATAATGCAAGTTATTCTCGAGTTGCACACTCCATTGCAAGATGTTATAGCTGGTTCAGGATGTAAAGTAAGAATGCAAATTTGTCCTACATAGCCATCAGAATTGGCCACCCATAAGTCAGTCATCTCGAGTGTTTTGCTCGCTTTATTGTACAACGTAACTGGAGCCGCACATGAAAGCTGAAGACCAGCCCGAGTTTTTCGTATCGGAAGTGCTTGAATAAACTGGACTTGAGGTAGCTTTCCGAAGCCATAGCGAACTATAAAAAAATAGTAAATATGCTATTAATCCTTAGAAATCGTACTAAACACATTCGTAATTAGATATTGACATAGGTATGTGTTCGCAGTTGCGTGTTACAAGCTGGAGAGGTGAATAAAAGTACAACAAAAACAAATGTTCTAATTGTGTGAGACTTACTGAATTTTCCTAGTGTATCCTGAAATGCGTCCACCCAACAGTTCTTCTTTTCGGGAGTCCCAAAGTAGACTCTGAATGCCTCTGGTATGTCGCTGGTAATTTGCAATCAGAGTGATTATACGCAAGAGTTTGAGTACAAAAGTCCATTCAAGGTTGATAAAGTGAGTTTAACCCCGTGACATGATCAGAATGGGAACAACAACCATTCACGAAAGCAAGATGACGGGGTGTATAAAGTGTGCGATAAAAAACAGAATCAAAAAGAGAAAAGTGGTTAATTTGCTTCCTTTCACTGTGAAGGGTATTAACGGTGATGCATAACACTTTTGAGACTACCTAATCTATATGTATTGCCAATATTTGGCTTTTAGGCGCCCACTAATGTAATACTGTTATTAAGCCATTGGCCAATATCAGGAACCACTGTTCGGCAAAATTACTTTCCATTCAACATGTTAACAACGATGAACGGCAAAAAAAATACTTAGTAAGGCCATTACCGTTACTTTTTACTGCTCCGATATATGGGTTCATGCACTTCATTTGTGATAGTTAGAACGTAAGAGGACTAACCTGTTTTCACCCGCCTTGATTTCAATATCAAGAATATCGGCATTGTTATCACAATGATGCTTCAGTCCAGAGGCGAGTTCTCTGAGAACCTCATCGAGTCCAACATGAGGACATTTAAGCAGGTTAGCCAAATCCATCATTTTTTGTATAGTCTTCAAATCGTCCAGTTCGTCAGAATGGTGGGATGATGACGTTGCCGAGGAGGAAGGGCCTTGTACCGATTTTCCACACATAGCTGCCGCGCCAGTAGCACAAGCAGAAGCACTTGGATAGCTGTCATGCTCTTCGCCAACCAAATGAATATCCGTTAGCTGAAGCTTCATTAACAGCTTAAATTTGCAACCCTCCAGACTGTTTGCGGTGCTGTGACCTTGCCTGTATAAGATATAATCGATTAATGTTTCGTCTGTACACCCTTTAACGTACACTGTCTGGGAAATATTTATCAGAAAATTCAGATAATGGACAAAAAGCAATTTAGTCGACATTATCGGACTAAACTTACAAAAACTGTTATTCGACAAACATGTATTCATCAAAAGTCATGCATAAAACCTAAAAGGCATCTGAAAGTGAGATAACAACCTCGTGGTGTTATTTTATTTCCTGCTTTACTAACTAATAGTAACTACTCTAGGATGTCAGATTTTGCTGTATAATACATACATAACCTGACACCGGACAGTGAGAAAAAAATGAGACAAAGACGTTGATTTCAAGAATATTTTGTTTAAGAAATGTATATGTCTAGGATTACTATAAAAGTTACAATATTTCCTTCTCTGATTTCATGAGAAAGTTGATAGTGAAGGTAAAATTGGAGTAGTGTCAACTTACGGAGGCTTCCTCATTGTAGTTTTTCTCTTGACTGACGCCACCACTAAGGAGTCCGCAAACAAAAATAATGCTCGCTCTTTCTTTACATTCGAGCTGGAACAGAGTGTGACAATGTCATATCGGACTAAATGACCAAGCCCTGCGGCCCAACCTTCTATTTCGATTTCTCGGGTTCCATTTAGATCCACTGAAGCACAATCAATGTGTACCGCGAACTTTTTTATTCTATCCAGTGCTAGAATCAGCATCGAGTGGTCCTCATGAATCGCCTCAGTGTGTTTGAGGAGTTCCTGCGAAGAAAATATGGTTCATAAATATCTGCTTTCACTCGGGGAAAGTTACACATCCTTTCAACAGGTTCAACCGTACTTCTATACGGAGGGTATAGACGCTCGTAGACAAAATCTATGAATAAACATAATATTAATGTGCCGCCACTAGAGCTGGATGCAACAACAGCTCAAACCATGAACTGATTTTGGTAAATCGACGCATTGACGTTCAGCAACTAATACAATCTTACCGAAACTTAGTGCAAGTCACGATATTTATATATCAGTTAGAATTGAATACAATGTATCAAGTTACAGGTACGTAATTCCAGAAGCGTACAATTTATAATAATACGATTCTGAAATTTCACAAACGATTGAATTCCAATAGTACAAACTTGTATGCTTTGGAGTTGTAACGGTCTTAGGCTTACTTTGAGAAGAAGTTCATATCGTGGGATTCTCTGAATTGGCATAATCAGCAAGGAATCCACTGAGAGCTTCCCTTTATGTTGGCGCGCTTGCGCTTCTAAAAATCGTGACAACTGAGGTTTAGAAGCAACGGCCATTTTTAAAGATCCTTTAGCATTCTTCCAGTTGTTTACAAAAAGAGAGTAGCAGTCCAGTAAAGTTGTCTTCCGAAACTAAAAAAATGAGTGATTTCATGGATATTTAGCATTGATCTGCTTTATCTTGACCTTTACATTGATCTTTAATTCCAAAGCAGTTCTGTGAACTTCTGTAGGTACGTGTGTATAAAGCTAATATTAAAAAGAAAGCTTAAATTATCAACGTACCATGTCAAGAAACACGTTTCCCACGCATTGCTGATCATCAGTTACTTTCTTCTGAAGATCGTCTAGCAGTTGATCATGATGACGTAAGATGGATGGAATCTTCGTGAGAGCAAAATAGTTTTGTGTTTAATAACCAACTCTAGTACACTGGAAAACTATGCATTTTAGGACTTGGCCGCATCTACTAACCTGAAAGAAGATCTCATCAACTAGACCAGTATCGATGATATCGGAAGCTTTCAGCGGTTCCATGTATTTCTGTAAAAAAATAGAATTACATTAATGATAAGTAGTTCTTACATTTAAATAAACGAGTATAAACCGAAGAGCAAGACGTATACAATAGATGGCCTTGGTGATAGAATACCATATTCTAGTATTTTTAGCATCCCCAACATACAATAATAGCTTTCACCCACCCACAGGTGAAGGCTGGAGCAAAGGACGAGTAGACAGTCTATCTTTGGATTTGAATTTGTCTTTATTTCGTTAAATAAGTTCAACAGTCGTTAAAACCACAATACAACACAGGTTTCTGGCTGATATCCTTATGGAGACTCCAAATATTAATTACTGCATACAAATCTTAATTAACATAGTAAATTAAATTACAAGACGGTTTCCCATGATGACATTATATATTTCAATTAAAAAAATGTCATTTTGATTTTAACCGATGGATCGTTTTAAAATGCATTTAAGATATTTTTGCGTGGCTTTAGTGTTTAGAAATTTCAATTGGTTTGAGGCAATCGTATTATGTATTATAATGGGAGGAAACCCTGACACCAATTCAGTTCTTGTCAATACGGTTTGATTTTGAATGGAAGAGGCTCCGACATCGGGTTTTTCCCATTGTGTCATTGCGATTGCAACTATTAGCCATTAAGATAGTAATTACGCCATTAGCAACTGAAACCGGGTTTGATATTTTAATTGTAAAACTCCAATGTTAATTTTGTCCAATCCGCCTGTAATTTTCAACACTACTTCGGAGGGCCATTCCATTGTTTCCTAATGAATTTGGGCCCTTTTGGAGGAGCTTATCAACAATTTGCTGCATGTGGTCCAGAATTTAGAAGTACAACGCAGGATATTTATTGTGAAATCACATATTGTTGAATTAAGTAGCCATGACACCACGGCTAAGTACTAACACGACGCCGAGCAGACTCGTAACGAGGCACGCTGGCATGCTATGGTGAAATCGGCTACGCATGCGGTGCCATGGCTATTTAATCGCACAA
>JAAXOA010003321.1:0-11665 GCA_036561885.1 Salina celebensis
GTCTGCACATAAACATAACAGTAGTACATTATGCACATACTTTAGCGTTTTATACATGAATGAATGAACTGCAAGGAATAAAATTTCTAAATTCTACTCGGGTTGTATTTGTATGTTTGTTAGTGTTTTATAGATCCACATAAACTGTTTACTGAACACCAGTCTATACAGTACAATATCATAACATAAATCTCTGTTTGGTATCAATTGCAAGCTTGCATTCATTACATGGTTACGTTACATACATTACACTAAATGTTAGTATCATTGGTTCTGGAAATGTGTTTAGTTTTTAACATTGATTCCATGTCCCCATGCATTAACACACAATATTATGATATGACATATGAAGGCGGTTCATAAATGTCATAATATAACTTAATGTTATTTGAGTATGTATAGCTCTTTAACTAATCCTAATCCTGTTTGGCACAAATGGATGCAACGAATTATCCTATATTTCTACATTATGTAACTAGATTTACAACGTACATAAATCCAAATCCTCCTGATAACATTCTATCTGTGCTAGTTTATCTTGCATGCACCGGTCAAAGTTGGAGACTTACCAACATATGACATGTCAATATTTTAAATTTGAAATAACAACTTTTTCGATTTGAAAATGGATTTACTACTTGGAGGAACTGCTGCAGTAGCAGCAACCCTTTTCACGAATCCTTTGGAAGTAGTCAAAATACGAATGCAACTCCAAGGAGAGCTCCAAGCGAAAGGAAAGTTTCAAGTACACTACAAAAACGTGTTCCACGCAGCTTTTCAAATATTCACGAAGGAAGGGCCTCTTGCAATCCAGAAAGGACTCACACCAGCAGTCTGTTACCAATTTGTCTTAAACGGTACAAGACTGGGATTGTATCACATAGCCGAAAAGCAAGGGCTTACCAAAACACCTTCGGGGAAAGTTGACATGTTGAGGAGTATTTTGATTGCGTGTGCGTGTGGAGGGACAGCTAGTTTTATAGCGTCACCATTCTGCTTGGTAATTCTTAAAATAATCTTTCAAAACACTGGTATGCATTATTACCCGTTTCTAACGATACTTTTTTTTACCAAAAGGTTAAAACGCATCTTCAAGCGCGAGCCAACGCCAAAGAGATTGCGGTTGGATACCAACGTTCATCCCAAACCTTGTCATCTGCTTTCCGTCATATTTATGGCGAGTCAGGGGTGTTAGGATTATGGAGGGGTGTTTCAACAACGGTTATACGGGTCATGGTAGTGTCATCAGTGCAACTGCCAACATTTGCAAAAACAAGAGGTATATTGTCCTAAGAAATTTTCATGTGTTGCTTTTCCTATCACATAAAATACAATTTAACCATTTTTGGCAAGGTTTGTTGCAATATTTTAACATATCTTTGGGTAACATTTTAGAGTACGTAAATGAGCAAAAGATATTTGCGGAGGGAAGCGTTTGGAACTCGTTTATCGCCAGCTTACTCTCCGGACTCTTTGTTTCCGTGGCCATGGCGCCATTTGACCTCGTATCCACTCGGTTTTATAACCAGGGATTGGATAACAATGGAAAGGGCCTACTTTACTCATCAGTTAGAGAATGTGCATGGAAAATATTCAAGACAGAAGGAGCCCTTGGGTTTTTTAAGGGATGGACAGCAATTTATTTCCGGTTGGGGCCACATACTCTTCTTAGTTTAGTGTTCTGGGATCAACTTAATACGTTGAATAAAGCTAAATAGAAATTTGATTTTTAAATTGTAAATTAAGTTTGAAAAATTGAAAATTGCTGTGCGTTGCATGCATACATTTTTATATGCAAAGCTTGAAGCAGTCGCAGCAGTCGTTGAGTTTCAAACTGCCCCTGAGTCCAGCTGCACCGCTACAACTATTGACCATATCGATCATCTGGTGATTCAATTCACATGCATTGTTGTTGTTTTTAGGATTTTGCTTTTGCTTCAAAGTTCACAATTACGTCATTAGTTAAAAAACCACTGCCTTATCTGGATTTGAGATAGGATAAGCACGCTTACTACATGACGACATGGATTTCGATGAAAATTTGGCAGATTTCGGGTGCGGTTTGGAGGAGGAAACGTTGATGAGCAAAAATGGAGCTGCGTTTTTGAAGAGTTACGCTAGAACAGTGACAGTTTTATCGAAAGTTAGTCAACTTGAAGGAGTAGAGGAGAAAGAAAAGTTTGTTAAGAAATATTTGGATTTCTGTTACAACTCTAACGAGGATGGAGAGCTTCAAAGTTCTAAAAATCCTTTGGACATATCTTTCCAACACCCCGGTAAATTTCCACTCATTTTCTAAAATTTGCTTAGTTTTAGCTTTGTGATTGAATTGATTGATTGATTATAATCGTGTTTTGATTGTTCCTTCTAGGATTTGAAGCAATATCGTCAAATAGTTTGCCAAACTTGAAAGAAGACTCAGCTTGTTACCTCCAACTAATAGAATTCTTCACCCACTGCTGTATCAATTGCATTCATTCAATTGAAGATGTTCGAGAAGTGCATGAGACGATTGAAGCTACATTTCCTGGAAAAGTGGCTCCAAACGGGTTTAAAGGAATGAAAGTTATCTCTGTTCACTCTCCGAAGTTTCCTCGTGAAAAAGATGTCGATTCCATAAGATCATTTTGTAAAAGAATGAGAATGGAACATTCTGAAGTGGTTAATGATCCGCAGTGTAAATTATGGAATGAATTGGGAGTGACGTGTTGGCCGACGTTGCTAATTTTGGGTCCGAGTCCAACTGGAAATAAGCCGAATTTGTTGTTTACTCTGATGGGAGAAGGTCACAAAGAGGATCTTTTGGTGCTGATTAATACCTGTATGAAGTACTTCCGGGAAACGGGAACTCCAATGTTGAATCGAGTTGAAATTGTGGACTTGGAAGATGGAACAGATGTTGATAGTGTGGACAGTGCTAAAACTGTAAATGCCCAGACATCGTTCTTGAGATTTCCAGGAAAAGTGACCAAGTCTGCGGATCATATGATCATTGCTGATAGTGGAAACAATCGTGTAGTAGTACTTGGAGAAAACGGAGAACTTGAGGTTGGTGATTGGCTCTGATAAACATAAGTATTTGTTCTAAACAATGTTAACTTTTTCATTGTTCTTTCTTAGCGAATTATTGGAAATCCAAAAAAGGGAAACAAAGATGGATCATTAGATGAAGCAAGATTTTACAATCCGCAAGGAATTGCTATTCAAAATAAGTCTATATTTTATGTAGCTGATACAGGAAATCACTCAATTAGGAAGGTACGTTGTTTAATGTTTACATTAGGTACTTTCCCCAGAAGTGGATTATTTATGGTACTATTCTGTGAAACTTTAAAAAAAAAAGCTCGTTAATGTAGGTGGAGCTGGAGCTGAACCGAGTCACAACGCTGGTCCAATCGGGTACGAAGTGTGACCTACATGGAGAGATTGCAGAAATGAAGTCACCTTGGGATTTGGTGTTTTACAATTCCAACGCTTTAATCATCGCTGCTGCCGGAAGTCATCGATTATTCGGCTACTTTTTCAGCACTGTGAATTTGTTTGGAACTGAGTAAGTAACTAGTTAGCCTATTCAGGATTCAAGTTATCAAATTCTACAATTTAGTTTGATTCTCAATCTAGACACCAAGCTAACACTCTGTCAGTAATTGCTGGATCAGGGAGGGAAGAAAATCGGAACAATTCTTATATTCTGAAAGCGTCATTTGCTCAACCCAGTGGTCTCGCGGTTGTCACTGACGAACAAGAATGTAAAACGGTTTACATCGCGGATAGTGAGAGCTCCTCTGTGCGCTGCATCACTCCTAAGTCTCAGGTCGTGGCCCTTGTCGGAGGTAGCCGGGATCCTATGGTGCGTTCACAATTCTTAAGTTTCTACTTGTATCCAAGCGACCATTTGGCTATGTTAACCTTCATTTGTCTTCATCCAGGATCTGTTTGCATTCGGAGATACCGACGGCAAAGGAATTAATGCTAAGTTACAGCATCCTATGGGAGTGTGCGGGGGACGAACATCGAAGGAAATTTTTGTCGCTGATACCTACAATCACAAGGTACAACATTGAACGGAATTAATATAGTAAAGAGTTGTGCTGCGTGCTCAAAATAATGTTACAAATCGTTGTGTTTCGTAATTTTAGATCAAACGAATAGACTTGGATACGAAAGAGTGCACTACATTTATTTCTACAAACGTAAGTAGACGATTGCTTTAAAATATTTTATTTCATATACTCATGTAGTACATTAAGAATTTTGTTTAATTGTTTAATTTTGTTTAGCAGTTAAAGGAACCGTCTGGTATTTGCAAGGATCCCTCCAGAAATTTCATTTATGTGGCTGACACGAATAACCATTCAGTAAAGATAATTGACATCGAGAATGCAAACATTCAGGAGGTAAATACTTTGAAGTTTATCTACATGATTAACAACCATTTGTGAGTGGCTAAGTTACATCTACTATTCCTTTCATTTGTCTTTAGCTCAAGATTCTTATCCCCGATAACGTAAATACTTCAAAAGGAAATCTTTTTCCTGAAAAGTTTGACAAGGAGTTTACGGTGAATATTAGTACGGCTGAATCAACAATTAGGTTTATTCTATCCCCTCTACCACCTGCTTATGAAGGAGGGCATTGGAAAGTTACACAGAATCCTTTAATCAATGTACTTCCACTTAAAGGAGAAATAGACAAAAATGACGTAAATGAGGGGGTTTTCTCGACGACCCTCAATCCCGGATCAAGTGAAAACAGTGTTGTGTTTTACGTGGTTGCAGATGTATTCTTCTGTAGAGTCGATAGCTGTTTAAAGCGAACTCGGAAGATGAAAATAGTTTGTAACCGTAATCCAAGTGAGCAAAACAGTGGAGTAATTGTGTGTTGGGATGGATTAACGTGGGACTAGTGTAAATGTGTCAAATAAGTGAAACTAAAACGGGTTAAAAATATTAACAAAACGGATTTTTTAACTAACAAGCCAGCTTAATAGTCTATCCGAAACCGATGCACACCCACCCCCACGGTTATTTCGACCAGATGTCTTCCTCTTCTTCGTAATCTTTATTCTTGTTCTTCCATGAAGAAAGTGTTGTGGCATTGGGTGGAAATAAGAAAGGCAGCGTTGAAGTCGGTCCTGGCGCTGGAGATGTAGTCTCCAGCATGAATTCCTCGTCTAGTTCGGAAGCCTCAAGAGCATCTGCACGTAAACAACAAAATAGGACAATCAGAAAAGCTTGGAATCTCATGCTAGTCTATGAAAGCTTACCGCCACACAATGCTTGGTTGTTGTAGACAATCCTCTTGACTCTGGACGTAGATCCAAATGCTCTCGACAGTCGGATGAAGACATCCATCGACAATTTGCCGTCCTTACGCATCGATGAAGGATCAATGACAAACTCACGATGTGTTCCGGTGTCCTTGGCTCGCGTATGTCTTATCTGAAACAAGTATGAATGAATAATGGTGCTGCCTCAGCTAAATCAAAAACCTAACAAGTTGTCTAAGCTGCTTACTGTCATATGATGTATTGGTGAACTGAAACCGATTCGCAACTTGTACTTTGGAAAATAATCGTCTGTAGGAATTTCCAATCTGCCCTGAACATTGGCACCCATCCTGTGCACGTTTCTGAAGTATTTTGAGCACGCATTTGGACTATTCTGACTGTCGGAAAAACTGAAAGTGGCTACACACACCAAAGCTATCAATGGAAATCTTGTTAGCGACATGTTTGACGTTTGAGGAAGTTAATTGTACTGTTATCAATTCGGTATGCAAGCAGTTTATATATAGTATGTTTCAGGAAAAAGTTCAGTTACCGACAGTTTGGTAGATACTCGTGATTTTGCATATGAAATGTGAAACCAGTTGTATGATAAATAGCATGTGTATGTTCCATTGTGAAATGCATCTGTCCTACTACTTTCTATCTAACAAAATGAGATTAAATCTAATCGAATACAGATTTGTACTTTAACAAATGGTTTTGTACTGATGTATATGCTAAATAAATTGTTCAGCTTTCACCAAAACTTTCAGGAAGTAAATTCTCATCCTTCATATTTACTTTTTTGTGGTGCAAAGTTTGTTTAGTGTGCTTAGAAATGCTTTCAGTGAATCTTGATTTCTGGAAGAGTCGCACCTCTCAATTTATCGCCCAAGATCAATGCAAGAGCATTAAGGTTCCCATAAACTGCAGCTTGATGCATTCTGTACAGTGTTGAGTATATAAACTTGGCGCTTCTTCCTCTGACATGGTAATTAGAAAAATTCTTTAGTCCGTCAATTCTTCCAACTGCCGTTGTGTGTCCCAATGATACAAGCATTCCTTGGGAAACAAACATAAACGGAGGCGTTGGCTTTCCATTTATATCGTTCTTTATCTTTTGAAACAGCCACTCCGCCTGTTGGTGGGCACACTGTGCCGTAGCCGGAACAAGTTTTGCAGGATCCTTCAGATCGACGCAACGCGAACAGTCCCCCAAGGCATAAATCGAAGGGTCCGATGACTGCAAAAACTTGTTTACTATGATTTTATTAAAGTTGTCCGTTTTTAAGTCTAAGTCCTTGAGAAAATCCGGCGCTTTTACTCCGGCCGTCCAAACCTTTATATTTTTCTCGATAAGTGATCCATCCTCCAAGTGAAAGCCTTCTTTTGTTACTTTATTGATTTTACATCCGGTCCGGACCCTTATTCCTTGACGCTTCAATTCTTTAGATGCGAAATCGGACATGAATGATGGTGTACCTGGAAGGAGTGCGGTACCAGCTTCCAGTATAGATATCTCTACATCGGCGTGTTTTATATTGGCCCCATAAGAGTGCAGGGTACAAATTGTGCGATGCATTTCTGCAGCGAGTTCTACTCCAGTAGGTCCAGCTCCGACAATTCCTATTGTGAGCTTTTGGAGTTTTTTGAACTGGAAGTGCAAAGCTTGACCCATTAACCGCCTCCGGAGAGATTCTGCTTCGGTTGGCGAATCCAGTTTGAAGCAGTGTTCCATCACACCAGGTATTCCAAAGTCGTTTGTTTTCCCTCCTACTGCTAGAACAAGAGTGTCGTATTCCACCTCTTGAGGACCGGAGACTTCGGTACCTTCTAAATCGAAGATTGCTTGTGTTTTTATAACTTTTCGGTCCCTGTCCAAGCCGCTCATCCAGCCGTAGTGATATCCGTAGCGGTTTGTATTCGCGTGGACAAAATAGCTGAGTTCGTCTTCGCCAACATTGAGGGCTCCTGTGGAGACTTCGTGGAGGAGGGGCTTCCAAACATGGGTCTAAAAAAATAATCCTTTTTATTATATATTTTAAGATTTACTTATGAAATTGTACCAGTAGTATATAAGCTGACCATTCTTCCATCGCATAGCTTTATATGAGCTAGTTTCCTCTTTCCTAGTTTATTACCAAGGGCAGTGACTAGTTCCAGGCCTCCTGCTCCGCCACCGACAACGAGTATTTTCGGTAAGGGTTTCTTGGCTTTGGAATGAAAATGCTTGTGGGAACCGATTGATTTTTGCAGTTGTATCAACTTGAAGGATTCTCCAAAGGATTTCGTTAGCGTGCAATACATTGCTGTGGTCTTTCAGAAACTGAAAGTTTCTTGTATTTGTGATATGGCTACTTGTACCACACGCTACCTTTTTTAGTAAAATTACATGATAGAAAAATGTTTTTGCTCTGTGATAATAGCTATATTGAAGTCAGAAAAAAAATCGGTTTTGAATAAGACTTTATACTTTATCCTTAAAGTTGCATTGGCAATTATCTTTTCTTTATGAGTAGGTTTTGATTTGACCATAGATTTAGGAATAACACGATTTCGACTACTTTTTATTTCGACCGGTTACAAAGTGACTGGACAATTGACATTAGTAACTTTAATAATACTTAACGAATCTCATACAAAATTAATTTTAATGGAGCTTCAACTGCGGCAGGGCGACATGTCTCAACTTATCCCCAACCCATAGTAAAATAGCTCTTGTCCAGCCATACAACACGGCTTGGTGCATTCTGTACAACGATGAATACAAGGCTTTAGCACCTCGCCCCTCCACATAATAATCCCTTTGAGGTCCTACAATTGCTGCAAGGCTCCCCACAGCAGATGAAGACCCAAGTGATACCAGCATTCCTTGCGGTTTGAATACAAACGGCTGGACACTTTTGTTTGAATGCCGGGATTCCAGCTTTCCTACAAGCCATTCAGCCTGTTGATGGGCAACCTGCGCAGTTGCAGGAAGACATACAGAGTTGTTTCCTGGGGCAGGTGCACAAGCACAATCTCCCAAAGCAAAGATAAAAGGATCATCCAAAGTTTGTAAATTTTCGTTAACTTTGAGCCGATTCTGTTTGTCAACTTGGAGCCCAAGTTGACTCAGCCAGTCTGGAGCTTTAATTCCTGCTGTCCAAATTTTAATATCTTTTTCCAGCAAAGTACCATCAGCCAAATGAAAACCTTTATCAGTTACTGATTTGATAATACAGTTTGTTTTAATATCAATATGTCGTTTCTTGAGTTCGGTTGCTGCGAACTTGGACAACGACTCATGACCTCCGCCAAGGATACGGGGGCCACCTTCCATTATGGTCATTTCAAGTTGCTCTTGAAAAAGATTGGCTCCGTAGCGACGGAGCTCGCAAATCGTGTGGTGCATTTCAGCCGCCAACTCTACTCCAGTAGCACCACCTCCCACTATCCCAATGCGAAGTTTGGGAACGGGTGAAGATCCGATCACAACGGACAGCGCTTGTCCTTTAAATAGCCGTTAATCAAATTACGTGAACACTTATCCATTGACGTTTGTAGGTATATTTATATCGACTTTATACAAAGGACCTTACCCAATATCCGTTTTCTCAAATACTCTGCGTCTGCTGGAGTATCCAAACAGATGCAATGCTCCTTGACGCCTGGCGTTCCAAATGCATTGGTTGTTCCACCAACAGCCATTACCAATGTGTCATATCTAAGGTCCCTTGGCCCAGCAATAACTTTGCCGTCCATATCCTGTATAGGACCAAGTTTGATAACTTTCCGAGCCCGGTCCAAGCCGTTCATCCAACCGTATTGGAACTCATAGCCACAACTGTGACCGTGTGAAAAGTAGTTAAGCTCGTCCTCGCCTGTATTTAACGACCCTGTTGCTACCTCGTGCAACAAAGGCTTCCAAATGTGGGTTTGACATCCATCAACGAGTATTGGTTGAACTATCCGTTTTCGACCTATTGTTTTGCCTAAATGTGTGATTAGTTCCAGCCCACCTGCACCTCCTCCAACTACAACAACTCGATGTAATGATGACAGCATTTTTGCTAATGCTTCACTTCAATTTTGTTTCCAAATATAGGCTTGACTTGTGTTCACATTGGCACTTGAACTTACAAAAAACTGTCCGATACCTTGTGACTTTCATCCATCCAGAGCATGTGTTCAACAGACTGACTGTCTACTTTATAACGGTTCCAGTATTANTATAGGCTTGACTTGTGTTCACATTGGCACTTGAACTTACAAAAAACTGTCCGATACCTTGTGACTTTCATCCATCCAGAGCATGTGTTCAACAGACTGACTGTCTACTTTATAACGGTTCCAGTATTACCTGTACGGAATTCCTACACAACTCTCTTCGTTCTGCATGCAAAAGAAAAATTCAAAGTCTTATGCAAAAAAATTTGACAAAATACATATGTCAATATAGCATCAAAAAGAGGAAAAAATTCTCCACAAAATATTCCATTAGTGTACAACATAAAAATCAGTAGTTTCAGAGAAATCTAAACAAGATTTAAGATTTCATCAGATCGCATCGTAATTAAGTGAAGCACTGTCCGTGCCTACTGTGCAGTGCACCGGCTGCATTTCTAAACTCAGCTGTGGATTGCAGATGACAAGACTGCAGACAGATGATGGGATGTCAAACAAATCGCAATTCTGTAAAAGTGTTGGAATAAAAAAAAACTGTACGCTTTTGCGAAGTTGTAGCTTCAATATGGAAGAAGGAAAGATTAGTTTGGAGGATTTGAAAAAGAAGGATGTTGATATCAACAGTTGGGTCAACAAGTTTGTGGGCCCTTACACAGGAGAGAGTAACGACAAGATTTTGGTGAGTTTAAAAATTAATCATGATCATGAACGGTTCTGATTAAGATTATTTTTGTTGTTAGGCTGTACTGAAGCAAATTACTACCAAATTACACGGCGAGATAACCAAAACCTCAACTGATGTTGAAGTCCTGGCGCAGCAGGTAAATTACTCCAAGGACCTAATTTGTCGCAAGTTTGTAAAAGGAATCGTATCGATCTTTTTGTGTTTTGTAGATGATCGTTCAAATTCCCAGGGTGTCTAAGGAGTTAGAAATTACTTACAAAGATGTGCAGCAATTGCAACATGAAATCAGTTCTGGTTTTAATGAAGCCGAAAATGTTCAAAAGAAGACAACCGCGTCAATGGCAACATTGGAGAAACTGGATAATTTGAAGACGAAACTGGTAGCAACATCAGAAGCTCTTCAGGAAGCTGACAAGTGGACGTCCTTGGCCAAAGATATTGAGCAGGTATTTAGTCATCACTGGATTTCATTACTTTAATTTAATTGTTAGAAGAATGCAAATACAATTATTGCGTTATGTTGTGATTTTTAGTACCTGGACGCTGGAGATGTCACCAAGTCGTATGAATGCATTGGCAGTATGGAAAAGAGTTTGTTAGTACTTGACCAGTCCAGCATGGAAGAAAGGCGACTGATCTTGGAGGAAATGAAGAACCGATTAGAAGCCCTTGCAACAAATCATTTAATACACGCTTTCGATACAAATGATACAGAAAAGGCGCAAACATTTTACCACATGTTTGTTAATTTGGAGCGTCAAGAGCAATTCATCAAGTACTTTCAGAACTCTGAGAAAATTAAACTTGCACAAGAGTGGAGAACAAACGTGGAACTCCTGACGTTTAAAGAAGCTGTCTTGAAGCTGTATGACGGACTCATGGATCATTTACGAACTAAAGTAACTCAATTCTTTATGCTTCCTATTTTTCTACCCCTACTTATTGTAGTTTTTATAATTTAAACTTGTTTTTTCGAGTAGCTAAGCTGGTGTCGAGCCATTTTCTCTGAAGACCAAATTGGTCGGTCTGTCGACATCCTCGTCGATTTATATTCGGATCTACTTATCTCATTGGAACCAACTATTCAGTATTGTTTCGAAGTAGAAACCAGGAAAGAACCGTTTATAGATCTGCTACTACATTTCAATCAAAGCACGCTCCGATTTATCGACAACTTGTTGCATTACACTGAAACCAGTAAGTTTTAGAAATACTGAGCCTGTAGCTTTAGTTTTGAAGAGGATTAATAATGCGTCTCATTTTACAGATGGAGGGAAACCAAATGCATTAAAATTCAAAACATTGGCCAGCACGCTACTATCACCGTTTTTTCAACAGTATCCTCGCTACAGCAAGTATCATGAAAGTCAAGTTGTTAGCAAAATCCAGGCAGCAATCACAGCTGTGGTTGGAGTTACCACAAGCAGCGCAGTTGATCACTCGACAGCATTACAAGAAAAAATTGAAAGTTCCAAGCGTCTTCTTCCGGAGTTAATCCTGAGCGTTAAGGAAGGAGAAGAAAAGGTTCACTTGTTCAATAGGGC
>JAAXOA010003322.1:0-11664 GCA_036561885.1 Salina celebensis
AGCACGCCAGTCAGGCATCCTGACTGGCGACTCGAGTCATGTTTGTTTTTTTTCTGATGCAACACAATGGAGAGGCTGACGTCATCACCAATTGTTATTTAAATTAGAGAGCGTACGGAAAATTAGAACTAAGGATTCTATAAACAGTACGAGTGTACTGGTACCACTTTTTGGTTGCTTGTTTAGGTAGGTTGCGTTTGAGCTTTCGCTTAGATTTGTCTGATTAATTTGATGGAGGGGCTCCCATCAAGTTCTTGCCAATTTAAATTGGAATTTTCAATTTGTTGTAGTCGGGTCAAGCAAATTAATATGAGGTACATGTGACGATTAATTAGGAAAACTACTACGAGTGAAGACACGTGGATTAATTCCAGCCGTCTACCACTAGTGAGGAGCAAATGCGTTGTACCGACAGGAGTAGTCAAATGCGCCGTTGATATTTATGGCTGATTTGATAAATAAGTTGAAATTGAAAGAATTTGTTGAAAAGGATTAAAGAGTAGAATTTATATCAAAAGTGTAAGATGAATTGAATGCCTCTTCAAACCACCCCCCCACCCTCCGGATACAATAAAAACATAACAAAACCTATCATATTTTAAAAATCAAAATGGACTTGATCTCTTTTTATTTTTCAACTTTCCTTTTATATTACTGAGCATGGCTTCTTGTTGGTTCAAGACTTTTGACTTGGCTCGACATCCGGTTCTGTTGACGTTGGCTGAGCAGTCCGGTTCTCATCCGCAGCCTCCAACGAAGAATTATTCTGCATCTCCGGCTGTGCAACTTCAGAACCCGTCTTTGGAGAAGGTTCTTGATTCACAAAACTTTCCCGGCTTTCTCCAATCGTGTCTGGTTTCGCTGTTTGAGTTTCTACTTCCGAGATGTCCGGTTCAGCTTGTGTCGCATCCGTTTCTTCCGGAGGCTTATTTAGAGTTATCTCCGAGTGCATCAATGGCTTCACCGGTCGCAGAACTTCATAAGACATATTGTTGAAAAATACGGAGTCGAAGGCAGAGTTGTCTGCATAGGTCATCTCAGACTGGGTGGTCATATCCATCCTTGGAGGTGGCGGTGGAGGGGCTGGAGTTTGTGATGCTGAATGAGTCTTCCCTCGCTTTGCTTTGTAGTAGAGAATCGCCAGAATAATTGTGATGGAGATGAAAGTTAGGCAGAAGATAATGGCAAGGACCAGTGGTAGACCGATGGGGTGGTGGAACTGGAAAGGATGTGACAATCCAACGTGATTTTTGATATGGGGACAAGTAAATTTACCAGTTTGGTGGTGTTTACTACAAAAAAGAAGAAAATCTTGAAATTCAGGAAGTGATCAGGTGAAAGTAAAAAAGAAAGTGAGTCTCTTACTTTGTTTGGACTTTGCAGATGTCCTTGGGGCAAGTGAGACAGTCGCTCATACACAGCTCCCTTTCCGCCAGTGTCTCGTACAGGTCCTCACAACGAAATGTGACCGGAGAATTTGTTATATTTACGCTGCGGATAAAGGATTCAAGTAAAAAATCATAAAAAATCATTTTTAAAACTCTTATAAAAAATTGAGTCTGACTCACAGCTTAGTGCATCGCTCCTTGCATCTTCCTTCGTACTTTCGAACCGGCGGTGGAGGTGCAGGAGGAAGTTGAGGGTCTTTCAGTGAGGGGCAATTCCATACCAAGCTGGGGTCACTGTAAAAACACACCAATTAAATTAGTGAAGCCCAAAAGATTAAAAGGATTTGTGGCTAGTTTTACAGACCTTGGATCGCAAATGTGAGTTGGACAGTGTTTGCAGCTGTCTATGCACTGCAGATATCCCTCAGCGTTGTTTTCATGTTTGAATTTTTCACAGGGGAAGCTGAACGTGAGCTGGGCTTCAATCCGGTCCTTGGCTCTCCTAAAAAAATAGTTTTAAATAATTTGTGCAACAATGGATGGAAGAGAAAAGTTTAACAAATATTTTTACCGGAGTTGGCAGGTTTCCTTGCAAAGACCGTTGTACTCTGGGGAGGGGCAATGGAAGACGTTTCTGTTGAGTGTATCACAAACCCACCGGGGGCAGTTGTCACAATCCTGGTAACATTTGGCCACGTCCGAGGGTCTTGAAAAAGTACTGTTGCAGTAGAATCGGAATGCGTCCAGACTTCCTGGTTTGCGCCTGAAAGAATTTTGATATTTTGTATGGAAAAAATTGAATTTAAAATGAATTGGTTTCTTACTGTCGATCGCACTGTTGCCCACAGGGAGTTAATCCCTCGAGAAAAGTCGCAGGGCAATTGAAAACGTAAGGATTCTCTGGGACGCATACCCAGCTCGGGCATTTTGCACAAAGTTGAGAGCACCTGGTAATGTCGTCCGTGGAGGAATGTGCAGTTCTGCAGTCAAACTGGAAGGAGCCTTTCCATCCGTCACCGCGGCTGTAAGATAATAAAAGTCAGTTGTGTTTGTGGGAATAAGCAAACAAGGAAGTGTTGGGATTGTTGGTCTTACTGGGTGTCGCAGTGGGTGGCACACGAGTAGCTCAGGTTTAAGGAGGCATCATAGCCCAGCACAGTTGTGAACAGCAAACTTATCAGAAGTAGCCGTGCCATTTTACACGATGAGAAAAATTCAAACGTAACTTCGACAGATAATAACTAAATTTTAGTTATTATTTGCCAATTATACTTTTTGTGTTAGTCACCATTAGCAATTATTCACAATAAAAAACCTCCTCAGCAGGTACCTCCGAACCAACGCTCGTAGAGCATCCGGGTATCTGATAGTTATAAATAAACTGTGGCAACGTTAGAGTCAAGCATTGCGTTTCGAGTGCATCTATAAAAGCACTGGGCAGCAAACGGATATATAGAATGGATATACTACAAAAAGGCGGGGAACCACATATTACAATGGACAACTATTATTACTTATCTGATAAATGACGTTTCTTTTTGTGAATGGTTACTGTGAGTCACTGTGGTATTGTATTTGTTAGTATGTATTGATTGATTCACGCCTAAAACCAAATTACACACATGTTGTTTCTAATGAACTGTATTATTATTATTAAAGCTCCGCAGTTTCTACTTTAGGATTATACACATCTGTGAAACACATAAACGACTTCCCTGCCTGATTCGCTAAATAATGTTGTCCAGTGTACCTATACTTTGATGAAAGATTTGTGGATTTTTTTTTTAATTTTTGAAGTTGTTTACAGTCGAGTTGATACTATCTATTTCAACTCGAGTTAGTTTTCGTGATAAATTCTACTCGTGACATGATAAGGTGCTGAGCTAAATCAATGAAAATCAAAAATATACCTTCTTTAAAATAATTAAAAAGTTTGTTGTCTGCTTTACAAGGTCTTATCCAGTAGTAAGTCGGTTTTCATATCACATATACCTAAACATGTCGATACAACCTATCAAAACCTCCGTTATACACAGTAACATTTACTTGGTTTTGGTTATTCCACTCTGAATCATTATGATTTCAAAGTTTAAAACCACACTCATTATAGCAAGAAAAAGTGGCTTTTTGACAGTAAAACATCCCAATCCGGTGAGCCCAATATCAGGTCCACTCTGAATTCGAAAGTCCAAACGAGACACGTTTGTACTATAGAATTTAGCCGGACATTGTTGTAAAACCATTCGAAATCTATGGGCGTTAGTATTTATTCGAGAACAAGTTATGGATACTAAAAACACCCTGACTCCCAGATGTATCAATGCCCATGGAGCGTAGATGTAGTGCAAAAGGTTTGGAGTTGCAGGTTCCGAATTCATGCCCCAAAATACCTTAAGAAATACCGGAGATGTAATCAGTTGGACAAACTACACATTTTATAATATTATCCATTTCACAGATTGTTTGATTTTACCATCACACAAATGAACAGAAGATTCATTGCATAGCTACCAAAAATCAATGGAGAGAAAAACTCGTCCATGGTGTCCACCATATTTGTCAACGAGATGTGGTCAGAAACTGCCAGAGTCCAACTCCTGTGATCTGTAAACGCCAAAAATCAAACGTTTTTAACTTATATTACGAAAAAACTAGTTTCTCGAACATTTTAGCTTGTAGCAATTATGCACCATGCAGAAGTCCAAGTGTGCATTTAGTTAAGCTCGTAAATCTGAAATACATCGCTCTGGCAAACACACATATTATTATATCGACAAAATTCCAGGCGTAAAGCGATGTTTTATTTAGGAAGAATGCAAGAACAGATAATCCAACATTATAACCGAAAATTTTGTGCAGTCGATAGTGGAAAAACCCTCGTTTGAAGTAAACGTCTACGGATGTCATATTCCTTTCTTGTTCTGTGATCACTTGACCAATGAATGGAGCAAAATGTTTTACATAGTTTAGTCCTAAGAAAAAGTTTTCCAAAATAGCAGACATCATTACTCCGGTGGATATTAGGATTGTGTCTCGTCGAAGAGTTGTGTCCGGTAAACTGTTGTGAATTTCATGGTTAAATGAACCAAATATCTTTAAGAAGGCTTTCCTATTGAGAAGAAAGTATAGATATCTGAAAAAGTGAAACACGCAGAATGTAGTCTCAGTATTAAAACTAACATGACCAGGAGTATTCTACATGTTGAGTTAAAATTACAAGCTAAAACTCAGTGACATTTAGTACATAATAAACCATGGTAATGAGTTAAATGAGCATTGCGCATATGTGCTAAAATAAACCGCAAATCGAATATAGAAAAGTGTCGGTAGACGGTGGCAATGAAATAGCAATCGATCGAAAAAGCCAGCGACATTTTTTCAAAAATCGCGAAAGCTTAATATTTAACATTAATTGTCAATTAGTCGTTGAAGACTATCGAAATAGGCCTTGTCGTGATTAGCAAAAACAATCAGCTTAAAAGCTCTATCGAAATAGTTAATCAAAGTTTATGGTCATTTGAAATACATCATAGTTAACTTTAATTGGCCAATTAATTATCGTATTAGTTAACCGATTGCTCTGAAATTTATACGGCCCCATTGCATTGGCCTATGGAACAATTGTACAAAATTTCATCGAAATCGGTCGAGTAGTTTCGGAGAAACAGAGCGTGACGTACGGACGGACGGACGGACAGACGGATTGGCATCCGCATAAAGTGTCTACCGACACTTAATAATGGTCAGAATTCCATAGAACGATACATCTAATAGCTGCACCAAATGTGGCAAAACAATCAGATTCAGGCAATTAAAGGTACATGTTGTAAGTTCAAAACTATGTATCCTCTGCAGAAGGCTTTTAACATTGGTACAAATCGGCCATAAAGTAAAGTACCTGCTGGTACCTGCTTGAAGTTTAAAGCTTACTATCCTCTGCAGAAGGTGCCTAACACTTACTGTACAATTTTTGGTGAAATTTAACCGTAACCGGCGGTTTTTATCGCCAAAAACCACATACAGGCTCCTACAGGGCACTACTTTTTCAGTACTCGCCCATGTCACCTTGCACAAAGTTGGCCATGTCATGGAGCACCTCTGTAGCAAATTTTGAGGAAATCTGCCAAAGGATTCGGCCGTAGGAGCCGAAAAACGACGAAAATAAATGTTAAAGGGCCTGCGGGAACCTGAGAGGCTTGACCAAATATACTTTATGCTCAAAAAATGGGGGCTAAAATAAGTCCCTGAAAGTTGAAGTGGCGATCTAATTCAAAACGTACTTAAATATTCCTATGAAAATCCTATATAATACTAATATACAGTACTATAGAGTATACTTACATCAGTCCTCCCCATACATTGAACATCGAATTTGCAAACAAACCAGCTATTTCTGCGACATTACGTTTGGGTGCTTGAGTGTCGTATATAAACTCTACTAATCCATTGCATAGAAGAAATGCAGCGATTACAGCCGTTGGTATTAAATAACTTGGGGATTTTCTAAGAATACAAATAAAAATGATTAATACGATTTACAGTTTAACAATAGGGAACATGCGGTTACCGGAATGGGAGAATGCCTAAGATTCGCCCCAACAAAAGAAAATATTTAAGGCCCAATTGAAGGGGAATGGTTTTTTGAGCTTCCGGATCCATCAAAAACTCAGTAAAAATTTGCCAGTTCGATTAGTACACCATTGGAGGCTAATAGCTAACGGCCATCCGCAAATTACCGAATTCAATTTTTTCTATAACCTTGTTCACAACAAAACTATTTGTGAGTTCAAAAACATTCCAGTTTTGACCTTATATTCTGATTTCACAGTATGAAGATGAAATAGGCAATGGAGCAAACCGATATGTTATTCACTCCCGGAATTTATTGGATTTAAAAAATTCAATGACAATTAATGACGAGCTTGACATTTTGCTGTCTAGCTCTTATTCAATTGTAATTTCATGGTTTTTGATTATCAATAGCATTTATAATGAATACATAGTTGCAAGCATAACATGAATGATTGTTAGCGGAGAAACGAGATGACTTGTACAACTGTTACAAAAGAATTTACTTGGCACTATCAGACTTGTTTGCGTCCTTATCACAAACATTATCTCTAAGATGAGCTTGGTAAATTTTTAATGACCAATGGTAATGACATCATTAGTCCCAGCAAGATAGCTATCAATGTGAATCCAGCTCTCTTTGAGTATGAATGAGTATGAGGAATGGAAAACCTGTCATTAGCCTTAGGACTCTCCAAGTTTATTTGGAAACCTTTTAAATGAATGCCAGTAGGAATCCTTACTCAAGCATAAATTCCAACAGGAATTGAACCACAGTTTTCGTGAACGACGACTTTGATTAAAATGCACACCGCCGCAGGAATTTTTATGCACTCTATGATCACACAGTGCCTTCAATGGATTATTACAATAACACACACACAGTCAGTTCCGCGGGATGATGTCTAAAGTGTTCATGTGATCCAAGTGAATACAACACTATTGCAAGCGAACTATTTATCTTTACCGCAGTAAAGAAATATTCAGCATGCAGCGCATTCTAGCCTGACGTTCGCGTTCTAGAAGGAGCTTAAGATTCATTGGAGTTAAATTTGGACCGATTAACTTTATTCAATCGCCGACATCGTTTACGTGTGTTGTCACAGCAAATCTTCTGATTGTTTGACTCTTATTTGTTTCAGGAACTCTGTAAAACTTTACAAGCGGGACTAAAGCGGGGCATTAAGTGAAAGGGACTACTTGCATTAAATGAAAGTGCTCCTCCAAAGTAGATGCAGGTCTGATAAGGCATATAACTTTGTAAAACAAACATCTACAATTCTCATTCTGCCATTCATGCATGCAATTAAATATAAATAGAATAGAAATATTTGATACTTTGTTAATATAAACCTTCATGTGTTGATTCTCAATGCTACTAAAACACTTCAACGCTTATCACACATAGATTAGCCCGATAAGATATTCTTTTCGAGAGCATATACGGTCATGTTGCCCATGCTTTTATCAGTTAGGTTTTGTTGGTTTGAAAGTAACCATGGAAGAAAACGAATGTGAAAGTATTCAGGCCAATCTCCCTGATCTCCTAAAAAGCACCAACTGTAGCAGTATGTTCCTAGCTCATTTTACCTCTGCTAGTGTACTCAGCTCGGAAGAATGTCAAGAAATTGAAAACCTTGTAAGTAATCATTTATAGCTACCTTTTTGTAATATATTTATCAAATATGTATTTGATGTGCGTTGATGAACAATTAGGGAAAATACGAAAGCAATGTCAGCCAAGCTAAGAAGTTCTACGATAAAATTATCACAAGATCACATGCATACGATGTTTTACTTGCTGCCCTTGAAGACACTTGTCAATCTGGAGCCTTGGCTCTTCTGGACCGAGAATTCAGCAAGAAGTTCCGGAAAGTGTCAAAGTTTGTATCTTCGCCTGGTTTTGTCGAGGACTTCCTTGTTACGGAACAGGCAAATGTATTAATTGTAACATCAACCTTTCCCGATTTGACTTGTGAGCGGATCATTGAAACCACGAAAAGCGTACAACTGGACAACATCAACTCACTGCTTGAAATACTTGCAAAGTCACCCGCAGATAAAATGGCACCAATACTTGTAGTAAAAACAAACGAGGATCTTGGGCTGGCTCTAACATTGCTTGAAGACACCACGGCAAAAGTAATCTTTATCAGAAAAGATGACCTGAGGATAGAAATAACACAGAAAAGCAACATAATATGCCAAACAGATTTGTTTTCATGGGAAAATTTCTCAAAAATATCACGGCACAAAATTTGCGAATTTGCGTGCAAATTTTTGAAGGTTGATTCGGAACTTGTTTCACAAATCCTACCCAGTATTGAAAGCGACGTCTTAGGACTACTTATTCAGGAAAAAATACCAACTCTACTTAAACCGACTATTCCAAAGCCCCTATGGTATTATGTTGCTCGTAAACTAGTGCCCCGCAATATTATCAGTACCACGATATATGATCTCGTACATATATCATATATCGTGTCAGTACCAACATCTTCAAAAACAAATCAGCTGACATCTTGCTTATATATGGAATACGAAGAGCAGAGCTATCAAAGCTCGCGCCAGATAACGACAGATCGACAAATGTGATATCCAGATGTCCAATTAAGTTACCTCGCTTCATAGTTTTGGACGTGGAGTCCCATGCGGTAAAACTCTTCGGCATGACGTCAACTATACCAGTTCACTATTTGCAATGGAAACAGGATAAGCTCATCTGGATAAGGTCGAAAGGTAGCGTAGCCATCCTACAGCAAAATTTAGAGGAAAGTCTTGAGCCAACGAGGGAAGACTCTTTTATGGAATATATTCTCTCAAAGACTGATAATGCGCTAGTGTGCATCTCCGACACACCTGGCATGGGAAAATCAATTTTACTGGGTAATATTGCTAGAGAACTGCAAAAGAAATATCCAAGTGAAGTTGTTGCTTTCATAGTAATTAGTGAATGGATTCACCTTGTAAAAACATTATATAACTGCAAAGCTGATGACAGTTACAAAGCTGTTTGTAAACTAGTTAGCACTAATTGTTTAGGTGAAGTGTATTTAAACAATAATCTAATGTTAAAATTCTTGTTATTGGACGGTTTAGATGAGCTTGATAGTAGTGATATCCCATTCTTCTACAACTGTGTGATTCAGTTCCGTAAAAGGTGTCCAAATTCCAAAATATTCGTTACAACTAGGCCTCATTTGCTACTAGAATTGGAAATCAATTTAGAAGTTTTAGGATACCATATTTTGCCATTAGATGAGGACGACCAGCAAAACTTTTTTAGAAGGTTTTGGTCTATAGGGATAGGTACACAACGCGACAAAGATTTCACGTGTTTCATAAAACAAATTCTTACGAACGTAAAATCCCAATTGAAATCGACTGAAAAGGATATTGCTGGAATACCATTGCAATGTCTGTTGATTGGCGAGGTATTTAAAGAGGCTGCCATGGATTTTCAATTGGATTCTGACTTCGATAAGCTACAACCAACTGAGTTGACCTTTAACATTCACTCGATCGTTGATTTGTACAAGGCACTAATAGAAAAGAAGTTTGCAATATTTAGTAAAAGATATCGAAGGGATGATGATATGCAGGTTTGGAACATGGAAAAGTTCCAGCGTTGCCATGTATATTTAGCAATTATGTTACTTTTCCCTCAACATGAAGACTCACTTCGAGGAAAGCTGCTGCCTCGAAGAGTCGTCTTAGAGGAACTTTTAGATGCAGGCATTGTTGAGTCTGTTTCCGTTCGACCTACTCCAAGATTTATCCATCGGACATTTGCAGAATATTTTATTTCAGTATATCTTGTAGCAGATTTAGAGATATCTACATCTACAGCTGCATCATTGTTTTTGGATGTTTTATCCCCACTCGCAGCACCTCCGCCTTTATCGTATTATGGGAAATTGAAGTGGCAGATTTAGAGATATCTACATCTACAGCTGCATCATTGTTTTTGGATGTTTTATCCCCACTCGCAGCACCTCCGCCTTTATCGTATTATGGGAAATTGATTCATGAAACTTCATATCAGTTTAAACAAAATGTTATCTGTTGTTTCATGGAAACACTTATAGCCAGACAAATACATTACACAACAAATGTTCTTGTAAATCTGTATGAACAATCTGCCATATTATTACCTACTTCTACTCTATCCTATATATCTGAGGCATGCTCATATTCCAATTGTATGTCTCTATTTACTAAATGCATATTGCCAGTAATCACGAGTAATAACCTTGAGGAAAAGATATTTACAGATAAGCTCATAATATTTGCTACGCTCGGTGGATCTGCAGAACATGTTGACATATTTTATCAAAGTCCCTTTGTAGCACGGCGAATGTTGGAAAGTTTTCCAAGGGCAGAGTCACTCCTACATTTGGCAGTAGCTCGAGGAAATTTTACAATTTGTCAGAAGTTACTAATACAACACGATTTTGATAGCATNGAGGAAATTTTACAATTTGTCAAAAGTTACTAATGCAACACGATTTTAATAGCATGCTCCAAAAACCTTCAACCAGATTTGCGAACTTAATACATACCTGTGTTACTAATTCTGACAGGCAGGATTTTGCCACTATCAAAGAAAAACTCGACATTCTAGAGCTGCTTTCGATAAGATATAAATGGTTACTAACTTCCAAGGACTTTGAAGAGTCCCTTCCCCTTGAGTGCAATAATATTCATGTAATGCTTCTGAAATGCTTGCTTACACAAAGTAAAGATACTCTTCCTTTGGAAGGTGTGAAAGGAGTTGTATTTGAATCGCAATATTATGCCAATTCAATTGACTACCTAGACATTTTGAGACACCTTCATGAGACTTTTGGTTTGTTTCGGACATGCCTGAGCTCAAGTCATCATGGAACAAGCTTCATAAACAGTCTTCTTCAAAATATGGAGCCCTGCATCGAATTACTTGNGTTTCGGACATGCCTGAGCTCAAGTCATCATGGAACAAGCTTCATAAACAGTCTTCTTCAAAATATGGAGCCCTGCATCGAATTACTTGAATTTTTAAACGACTTTGACATTCTCTTGGAGGCGATTGACTTCGAAAAATCTCCAATTCGAACTGCAATTTTACATAAAAGAAGTGAAATATGCTTTCAATGGTTGGTCGACAAAACAGAGCTTTCCACAGACTTTGTTAAGCAAGTGTTGTATTACTCTACGGTTAAGAAATGCTATCGAGGCTATCCTGCCATCTTAAACAAGTACAAACCAAACTTGAACGTTGTCAATGAAAACTGTCTAACACCACTGTATTTTCTCTTGTTAAACAACAGAAACAACGTGGATGCCCTTAACGCTGCAAAAGTTTTAATGATAAACGGGGCCGACATTTTGTGTTCAAACGAGCAGAATCCTCCAACTACACCATTGCTGTGTTGGAAGTGTACTGCTGCAAACCTAGAAATATTAACTCTTGCATATGAGTTAAACCAAATGTCGAAGAAAGAAAGTAGCTTCTATAAATTCAAATGGTATTTGAATAACGAGCCTGAAGATCCTTTAGACTCTCAGGAAATTTTCTGCTCGTTAACAGCAGAATTGGAAGATTTTTCAGTCACTGACAAGAATGGAGATAGTTCACTACATTTGGCTGTTAAAGGGGATTGTTTCCATGCCTATAAATATCTGGTTGATCGTCATCTAGTAGAGACAGATCTTTTAAATATGGAGG
>JAAXOA010003323.1:0-11662 GCA_036561885.1 Salina celebensis
GTTATTCATGAACGGATTTAGGAACATCTTTCTTTTTTCTCCAGTTAAATGTAGTTCATCGGGACCTGAAACTTGGAAATATTATTTTCAACAAAGAAACGCGGGATGTTACACTGGCAAATTTTTGTTTAGGAAAGCACCTTTCTAGTGATACTGATCTTCTAAAGGATCAGCGCGGCTCACCGGCCTACATTTCGCCAGACGTGATTAGTGGGAAGCCATACTTAGGTAATGACGAAATTAGCAATTTGAAATGGTTTATCATGGATTGATTTTGGTTACTTATGATATTTTTATTTGCTATTTTTAGGTAAACCCTCGGATATGTGGGCCCTTGGAGTTGTTTTGTACACAATGTTATATGGTCAATTTCCGTTTTATGATCAAAGTCCTACAGAATTGTTCAGGAAGATTAAGCTGGGCGAATTCCAAATCCCTGTGTAAGTTTTTCAAAACCAATTTTCAAACTTTTCCTCCATGTACAGTATGTAAGCGTTGTACAAAGTTGGTGTTGGGTGGTACTCCGCATCTCATAACAAGACTAAACTATCCAAATACTGGCTTCAACTAGCTACGTAGAATGATACGCCCTTAAAACACGCTATTAAGAACGTATCCGTTTATGTAGTTAGTTGAATCAATCATGATTCATAGTCAAAATATCTTTACGTATTTCAAAGTCTACTCCTTGTAACCGATGAAGGTTATTTTTGTTTGTTTTTTGAAATGTTTTTGTTACGTTTTGAAATCACATGATGACGCCAGCAATGGACTGAATTGGTTGGATTTATCCATTTTCATCCAAAACATTTTGCGCTCATTTGTCCTCTTGTCCTGCATAGGTAATTGTGTGAAAATAAACGCTGCAAACCGCAGTGTCGAGTAATCAAATCATTTATATATTTTTAATTCAAATCACATTTTATATTTAGTCATTTTATTTTTTTTTTGTGGATGATAATCAATTTTATGTCCGTAAGGCGTACTTTAAATGTTGCTTCATAATGTTTCTGATTTCTGCTCCACTTTCAGTTTGATTTATACGTGAAAGCGTTATAAATCTTGCTACTTGCGTTAGTGGTGACGAAACCAGTTAACATTATGAATGCCGTGGTACTGCCGTTTCCCCGTGATTTTTAATCACGGTCACACACAATGCTGACATATATTTTTTTGCCTGTCTCCTTGTTTGTTCTTTTCCCGTTTTTGTGAAAAATGGTACTCTGGATTCCTTCCATGGATAGCGGTATGCAATTCAGGTTGCAGCAAAAAGCCTGTTTGGTGCTAGAGTTTTGGCGATGTCACTTTTACATAATAGGTGTCCATCTCAGATCTTCTTTAAACCAAACAGTGCCTGATTGCCATCATAGGATTGCCAATTTACATGGTGGATAGGGCTCATTAAGGCGTTTTGAGTGTATGAGTGTCCGGGTTTAGCGTTCAAAAAAGCAAATCCTATATATGGCACAATTACATTGACCTAAACGTCAACTGCGCTGCACAATTACATTGACTCGCTCGCATTTGCGCCTCATCATCAGCGTAAAGTTTTTTGCTTAATTAGATTTAATTTTGATATTTTTTATATTAATAACTTAGCCCTCCTGTAGTCATCTTTTCTTATCTCCTTCTATTGCCAACTTTCATGCGTTTGATTCCATGAAGTGTAAAGAAGTGACTGTTCACGTCACTAGAAATTATGCGCGTTTTCATTTCAATGAGTTATCAATCTGATTTTTTTTTTCGTTTCTGTCTCTATTTCCATGATCTGACATAGACAAAGTATTTATTTCGTTTTTACAATTTTCAGGGATGTGACGGTTAGTTCAAAGACGGTTGAGTTGATTCAGTCTTTGCTTGTTTTGGACCCAAAGAAGCGTTTGACAGCTTCACAGGCATTGGAGAAAGCAAGAAACATTATTGCCGCTGAGCAGTCCTTGATGTTTGACACTGACTTGCAGGTAATGGATTATCTCTCGGCTGAAGCTGTGGCTTTGCAACTGGTCATTGATGAACACTGCTAACAGGTCTTCTTTTACTCTTTACAGGTTGTTCCAGACTCCCATCCAGGTGCTGAAAGACCTAGGAAACGGTCGCACATCGATACACGACCATGTCCATCCGACATTCTGTCTGACATTGCGAGTATTTTGGCAAAGTGTGAAGAAACTTCAGAATATGAGGTGAACAACGAGGAAACTGTAATATTTGACAGTTTTATGTGTGGAACAGTGCTATAACCAGGGTCTTTGTTTTGATTTTCTCTTTGCAGGAAAATGAACCCCTTAGAAAGAAGACGAAACTTGGTAGTTCTCAGAAGTTGACTTGCTCGATCGGTCAGTTCACGATTGACGATCAGCAAATTCAGAGAATCAATGCCATGCTGGTAGCCAAGAAAATTGCAGAAGCTGCTGCACGTGGTAACATCCCGGCCCACATGATATCCGAGGAATTGGCCAATCAAGTTTCATCAACCTCGAGTAATGGCTTAACTAATAGCGCTGTTACTAACATTGATAGCGCGCTAGTCCCAGAAAGCGACTTCGCATTAGCTGATTTCTCTAGTTCAAAGAGCGCTGGAGTAGAGAACCGCGTTTCATACGATCCTTATGGCAAGGTGCCGCAGAAAATTGAAACTAACAATGGCAGTAGTTCTAATTTTCGTATTTAATAAGATGCACTATCTCCGTTCTATATTATTGTGCAAAACTCATTTGGACTATTGTCACTTGTCAAAAATCTGTGCCCCTCGGTAACTCTTGTCTGCGCATGACCTCCAACAAAAACTAAATTCTCTAAACGTAAAGTTTCTGGTGGATAATAATTGGTCGTGTGTAGACAAGGGCTACCGAGGGGCACATACTTCTAGCAAATGCCATTAGTTCTTTAATATTTAATTTTGTTCAATAATATAGAACTGTGATACTGGATCTCATTAATAACAAACTCTTTTCACTGCAGTGTATTCAAGCAAGACTGATTTACCAGAAATGTACACATTTTCAAGTTAGTTGTATATAGTGGGGCAATCTTAGATTTTCTAAGATGGCTTTGCGTAACTCTGAACGCAACCAACTTCCAAAGATTAGATATGAAAGAAATCTTCGCCGGAAACCATGAGAAGTAATTATTAGAACGCGTATTAATTTTCTACAAGAGTTTGCGTACACTGCAGTTAAAAGATGCGCGTAGATAGTTTACAATTAACTTTCTCTAATCATTTTGCATCCATGCGTCTACTGTAACATTTAATGCAGATAAAGCATATTTTATCAGTGAGTAAGGAATGTAGCCTTTGTACAGTTAGAAGTTAGTGAAATACCAACCTAATCCAGGATTTATGTTGAATTATTTGTACATTAGTAGGTTCAAATTAGTAAAGCACCCGACAGACATTATCTACAGTAACATAAAGTTAAATGTTATATTTCATTATGGTGTTTTTATTAGTAGCTTTATTAGGTGAAAGGTTAGGACATCACAAAACATACAAAATTATGGTGTTGACAATTGAAACGCTTAACGTTTAAGTAAAACGATTTAGTTCTTTAGATTGATCCATGTTAAGTTGTTTGTTAAAAGTTTAGAATTTTGACAGTTTAATCTAATGAATGTGTATTCGTTCATAACTAATATATTGAACTGCAATTTTGGAAATATTGGAAACAGTTTATGGTATAACTGTTTGCACAAATTTCATTTTTTGTTTAGACTTTCATAGCAGTGAAATGACTGTTATCAAATATATACATTAGAAAAGAAGTTTTAAGGTTAGTTTTGTGTAAACGATAAGTTAACAATTATGCATACTACGGTTTTCTTAAAGTATGAAACACGGTTGTCTGACGATTCCGTACATCTACCATATCATCAATCAGCCCTTGGCCAAACTAAGTAGTTAATGGTTGATTGTTTATATGGTAGTCAGATGCACGGGATCGTCAGGCAGCCGTGGTAAGACATAACGAAATGAACCCCGGGCAAATCCTGCACTTGAGTGACTTTACCAGTAGTTACTCACAAACACAAGGCTGATTCAATTTTGAATTGAGTGATTATACAATCTTATTGATTATTATTGAGTTTTAACAAACAGCAATTATTACTCCAATTTTTTGTTCTACCCAGCTCCCAATTAAATACATGTCAAGATTTTTAAGTAGCTTTTTTTGTTTTTGGTTTAAAGATTTCAAAGAATCTTCGTTGATTCAAGTAAATGTAAAATGTTAACAATAAAAAATAAAAAATACCGAATCTGCAGTTGTGTTTGTATTGTCAAATATACAAATACCAACTAGCAGTTCCAGTTGAAAATATTACTTTCAGTTTTAATGAAAATTCAATGTTTTTGTCAATTTTTCTCATTTAATTTTCAGACTTTCTAATGGTAAAACAGGTGTCAATATAATATTTTACTGCGCAGTTATAATCAAATTGTATTTATTGTGCTCTCCATGTTTCTAGCTTACGAAATATTGTATTGCGCGTGGCGTTGTGCGACAGTGTGTAGCTAACATTTAACTGCGCGCGCACTTAGAGGTTTCAAGCGCCGTAGTTCTAACAGCGTCCTCCAAACTACTTGTATAAAATCTATATAACTTTCTCGATTGAATATTGTAGATCATCGGTTCCTACTTCACCTTTGCTGGGTGACCGAGTACACAACATTCTACTTCCTGAGTGGTAGTGCCTGCAGACAGTCTATAACGATGTCAGTCAGTCTCCACTTCGTCTCGTGGGTTTGGTGCTGAAGCAATATGCGGATATGAAGCAAATAGAAATTGATTGGAAATATGACGTAGATTCTAACTACTGTCACACGACCTGAAAAGCTAGGAATTATTTTCCTAGTGCCTTAGAAGGCATAAGGTCCTATTGCTCATGTCGACGACATAGCAGTATAAAAAAGCTAGGGTTTCAATTCCTAGTAGATAAGGCACATGGTCTTGGACTAATCGACCTAAAAGCTAGGATTTCATTTCCTAGTGCCTTGATGAAATCAAAAAGAGCTAGGGATTACTTCCCTAGTATTTTCTCTTTTGATCCTCAAAGGATAAGATCAAGAATTAGAAGAAAAGAGAATCGAGCCATGAAAGGAAGCAAGAAAATTATAATAGGAGCAAGTAGCGGTTCCAGAAGACGGCCTGCATTGCACACCTCGCAGGTTGTCGGACTGAACCTTCCCAGAATCCATATTGAAGACTCCTTCCTGATATGCCCAGAAATATGTATATATCCTTCTTCCCAACTAGTAGCTGAGTTTGTATGAAACGAGAGCAGTTAGGAGATTGAAACCTGTAGCAGTCCATTTGTATTGTCCTTGTCCTGAACCTGTAGCAGTATGAGTAGAGTTGAAACCTATTGATGCAGTAGTTGCTGGTCTAGAGTTAGCAGTTTCAGGTGAAATCGTCAGTTTACTATGAAAACTACAAAGAAGACAGGTAAGTTCGCAGGATATGTAGAACGCTTCATTCTTTCACGTAGAGCAATAGATATGTTTCTTGATATCGTAATTTCTCTCTTTCTTTGTTTCCTCAACTTTCCGGTCACACTCTTCCTTCCTTTCGTATCTTTTTCATTCACTCATACCTTCCTTGCATTAAAACTTATTTTCATTCATACAAGCATCCTTGTGCATGGAAATTGAAAATTCATCTCGCAACCATTCTATAGCCAACATTATGCCATCATCACAATTTCGGACTCGAAAAACTATGATTTTGTTTGGGCCAAAAGTTCAAAAGTTTAAGGACCAAAAATTGAAGTAGAGAAATTGATGATTTGATATTTCATAATGAAACTATACACTTGTTTGGCGTAAGCGTAAGTATTTTTTTAGTAGTATTTGGGAGTACAATATTTGACTTTGACCAAAACGTTTCATCCGTAAATAATTTTTCATCAAGTATATTTGGTATCATGGGTTTTTGATAACCTATGATATAATTTGTCACATGATTTCCCATGATGTTCATATATTTCCGCCCTTGTCATTGGAATGGCGCATGCTTTCAGATTTGTCTTCTTGATTTCATGATCAATCACTTCTAATGTCTAATATTACTCTTACTTGTTTCATAAAATGTTGTCATCAAAATATTTACCTGTTTAAAAAATGTAGCATTGGCATCGTGTGAACAAAAATATGATTAAGCTTTATTGTAGGTGTATTGACTTATGGAGGAATCATCAAGGTCGTGTTGAAGTTCAACTGCATCTTGGATCCATTGTCAACTCGATCGTTTCAAGTTTACATACAACAATGGCTAGCGAGCAAAACACTATCAATTAAATGCCTAATCTATATCAACGATAAGAAATGACAATTAGTTCTTAGGATATCCCATGTATCTGTCAATTGTCAAACATGTTCATAATCAATTTGATTTCATCGTAGTTCCCATCATAAACAAGAGCACTTGACAAACAGGATGTTCTGTTCGCAAGTGTCCAAACGGCTGCCGCCACAAGTTACGAGTTGGCCTGGCCGTTAAACGTGTGCTCTTTTATGCAGTACAAAATTTATGCTGCGTAAATAATGCTGCTGCGTATGTAAATTACTAAAATTACCCATTACGTGCGAAACTGCATAATCTATTTTAAACCATCAATCAGTTTAAACAAATTTCCTGAAAGTGTATTAATAAGAGATCTTTCATTATCAGCCGCCTCGGGCCGGGAAACAGTCAATGAGTTTTGCTGTTTTTGAAACTTTTGAATTGAATAATGGTATACTTATGGGACCGACTTCGCTCATCTTATTCTAGTTCATCTCATCTCATTTATTGCCATTACTAGAGCATTTTTTTTATTCCCTGTACTTGCATTTGCGCAAGCAAAAAGTGACAACAGTGGTGACAAGTGACAATCAACAGCTTATTAGCTAGTTTATGCTTACATTTTATGGTTATACTCTATAATACATATCATACATAGCACACTGGTTGACTTTCAAATTATATGCGTATAAGTCCCAGGTACTTGTGTTGGAATTGCATCCATTTTTAAAGTTATGGAGGGCAATTCTATAAATGACTGAGTTTAGGCCTAGAATTAAGCCACAAGACACTATAATACATTTAGCAATACCATGGATGAATATTAATCATCTCGTTCGTTGATAACTCGACAAATGTTACTTGTAAGTAAGATTAGGAACGTTTAAACAAAGAATGCCACAATACTTTCTTATAGTGTTACAGATGCACATACGAAATATAATTCGCAAATATTCACAAATGAGTTCTCTAAGGAATGATTGTCATACTCTGAACTCTGCAACTGGATTGCTTTTGGGAGGGTAAAACAATTCTCATGCGATTTAATCTGATAACCTTCTACATCTTGCGTGGTAAACCTATCGTTAAACGATACGAATTCAAATCTTGATAATTGTAGTTCTATAATCACAGTTTGTGTCTTATCACGAACAAGTGTGTGAATTTTAGGTCGCCGAATTTGCGTTTAAAATCTGTTACAAGAACACTTGTGCATGCTTTCCATTCCAACCAGTATTCTGCTCTTTCAAACGGCTACAGTTGCAGTTTTACATATTCGCTGATATCTAACATCATCGTCTTCACTGAAATTTAGCTCGGTAGTGTACCACTCTCGAAATACATTTCATTTGAATGTGATTTTAATTGCTTAACAGAATTCTACTCATTTTCTTGAACCTTAATTAGTCTGAACGTGAAAAAATACCAGACCAAGTGGCATTTCCTGTCTGGTGATAGTTCTATAATCACAGTTTGTGTCTTATCACGAACAAGTGTGTGAATTTTAGGTCGCCGAATTTGCGTTTAAAATCTGTTACAAGAACACTTGTGCATGCTTTCCAACCAGTATTCTGCTCTTTCAAACGGCTACAGTTGCAGCTTTACATATTCGCTGATATCTAACATCATCGTCTTCACTGAAATTTAGCTCGGTAGTGTGCCACTCTCGAAATGCATTTCATTTGATTGTGATTTTAATTGCTTAACAGAATTCTACTCATTTTCTTGAACCTTAATTAGTCTGAACGTGAAAAAATACCAGACCAAGTGGCATTTCCTGTCTGGTGATTTCAGTAGGTAGTAGGATGTGCTTGTTTTGTTAGCTTGAGGCTTGATTAATATGAAACAGCTCTGGAATCAAGAAAGAGTTTTTGAATGAATGTAACTGGTAACTTAACGCCCTTTTATTCATGAAAAGTAAGCCCTTGGCAAATTGATTCGCCTTAAGGAGTCTATTCTGTTGGTTGAGTTGAGAGTGCAGTTGCAAAAAAAACGTTCATCGTGAACTCCTTTTTCATCTTAATTACTAATTACCCATTGCTGCTTCAACTGCTATATGCATATATCTTCAACTATCGTTCCATCTTGCTTATTCCAGCTTTTTAATTTACAGTTTGACGCATTTTGAATTTTAATGATTTTGTTTGAAACTGATTCAGTCGAAATGGAGATGTGGGTGTGTGACCTTGAATAGATAGTCAATCTGAGCTTGAACATTTTGTCGTTATACATGTTGACATGCTGCAAGTATTCAATTGTTTCATACCTTCACACTCGCTTCCAACAATGGAAGCAAACCAGGTGCATCACATAGTCTTCACTACGTTATGCTCTAATTGTTGCTGACTCTAGTTTTTATCTTCAGTTTCATTCACCGTTTGTATGGCTTATCTTGTCGAAATACTCCATACCTCTGCCATGTTCACCATATTAAGTCATACCAAAAGAGTCTGCAGTTTGGTAGCCGGAAACTCAGATAAGGTTTAAGCTATACTCGCATGCATCATGAATTAATAGTCATGCAATATTTTTTTATTAAATTCAAAAGTGCATAATTATGTTAGACTTAAGGTCAACTAAAGCTCATCATTACTCGAAAACAATTTCCCACTTCAGAGATACATATTTTAGCGGATGTTTTTAATACTTTAACAACTTACAGTTTATGTTTACAAGATGCTTAACTAAATTTTGCTAGTCAACTACGCATGAATTGATAAGGCATTCGAAAATATGTACCTAATCTATATTTCGAGAGTTGATTAAGTACAACATTTGATGTTTCCAGAATTCCCTAATTCCATTCTTTCCATGAGTAATTTTTTAATGTCATATTTTAGTCTTGTAGTTCAACGTTTGTGTGATGTTGGAAACGTTAGAGAATCCGGTTTATATTAAAAATCCTACTGAGAACGTCTTGCATGTTTTACTCCCAACTTCCGGTAATGTAGGTAGCATTTCTTGATAAATCATGGTTTAGCAGGTAAATCAATTCGTAGGATCAGGGAGGCAAAAAAATGTTTATGATACGTATTAACTATGTTAAACCATTGATTATCAACTAATTAATGGTACTATGCTGTTAATTAACGACTTTACGTGCCCAGTCTTAGCCTTGAACAATATAAATTCTGTTCTTATTGAATAGAATAGCTGAATGTAGGCATCCGAGTGAAAATGAACCGAATGCTGCAAGGTACTTCGTGAGCAGCATAATCCGGAAGTAACCGACATTTGATTTTTTAAACATTTTTGTATCAATGTATGCATAGTGCTGGTCTGGGAGAATAATCAGCAAAAATTTGGTATGGGATTTCAGTCCAGTAATGCATTAAACTTTAAATCATACCCATCAAACCATCTACGATTTAACACGTCACAATTGCATCGATGCATCAGAAGCATAACATCATAATACTATCTACTACAGGCTGAATAAAAACAAACCTGTCTAATTATGGTACCTACATAATCGAAGCTAATAAGGCTCACTAAATTATGATGCACCCGGAACTTCCATTTTAAAACTTACGGGTTTTCCAAGCAGGAGTTTTCATGTAATAGCTGTCATAAAGAGATTGTTACCTCATCAGGAGTAAGAATCATCGATTACGAAGCAATTAATGTTTTATTTCCATCTTTACATTATATTTTCCGTAGTATATCTTTATCTTCGATTCCGGCACATTCCCTGGAAAAACTAATAAATGATAATGCCATATATAATTATAGTGCACAATCAAAACAGGCTTTCGATTCTTGTATGCATAAGACAACAGACAAAAACAGGGTAGTCCAGCACTATTACAAACTGGTAACATGACTTGTACCAATTACAGTTAGGTTTTTTTTTGCCATTCATGTAAAGCTTGGGAAACAGTGTTTTAATTCATCGTCCAAGCATTTTAATTCCATATCGTCTTTTTATATACCTTTTTCATACAGAAATTATGTTGCACATAATATTACACTTGATATCATGCTTCAATAGGTAAATTATACAAACACTACTTGCTAGTCTAGTCGCTGTTTGATGTGCTGCAAGACGAGTCGACTAAAAACAAACTTTTTTAACTTGTTTTTTTTGTAGATGCACATACATTTTTGAGTAACAAAGGCAATTTAGGAGGATAGCGTAAACGACTGCCGGGTTTGATTCCACGCACAATAAGAAATGGCAAATGTTGTGTATAGATAGTTAAGCTAATGGGGAACAGTTTTTGTTTCCCGTCTTGGAATTCCATTTCATAAACAGTTTTAACGCTTGAATTAAACAAACAAGCAAGTCTATTTCAGTCGGAATTGCTTGTCCGTTTCTTCTCATCATAAGTCAACCTAATGTTAATCAATTGCAGAGTACTAGACGCTATATTTGTATGAAAATATTTAATGGAAACTGATTTCTAAGGAAGTTAATATGAAACGATGTGTTTTGAAAATGGCTTGACTAAAAACTAATTCAAGATGGCATGATGATGATAAGACCATACAGTTTTTGTTGGAACTCATGTGCGTGTCGGAATTAAAATTCTCGGAAATTATATGGATTTACTTTAAAAGATGTGCTTGCTCAACACTTTGACGTAATATAAAAATGAGTTCTAATTAAATTAAATAATAGTTTGATATTTAAACACTTCCCCGATGTTGTTCTTCGTATCGAAATTACACGTGGGGTGATATTTTCTTACGATTTTGTTCACATGCATGCGTCATGCGTCAACAACATAAAAAAATCTTTTGTGAATCCTTTGACTTATCAAAACAAATAACTTCCGTTTCCCGGTTGTGAGTAATCAGCTAATTGTTTCATGATTTTGTCCTTGCTTTCGAACGTCTTCATTGATGGCATTCACATTCAATTTTTGAGGATTTTGACGCGATTACAATTGTTTAAATTTGGTGAAAAGAAAAAAATGCGCCCTTGACGTGACCGATAAGCCAGTACAACAACGACCTGAAGGGCAAAAGTTCCATTTGTCGGGATGATGCTCATTTGCTACCAGTTTTTTAAACATGGCTTGTCATATCACACATCAAAATCAGCTTGTCATTCAATTTTATTTCAAAACCAGCCTCTTATTAGCTGCAATATTGGCTGTTTGCGAAAATATCGTAAATCTGTTTGTATGGAAAAACAAACATAAAAGAATTTAGCAGATTCTTCATGTGAATATGCTGGAACTACATCACTTTTTGTGATATACAGGCATCATTGTGGGTCCCATTGTCTTTGATTAAAAAATTATGACACATATTTTTCATAAAAAATGACAAAAACACAGTTTGTCTTGCACGCAACAAGCCCAACAATTAAAAAACTTGCCCAGGGTACAAACTCATATCAGTAAAGGTGTCTCATTTTTATATAACACACATGAAGT
>JAAXOA010003324.1:0-11661 GCA_036561885.1 Salina celebensis
ATAAATTAAAGTACTACCTTAAGTAAAATTTCCTTTTGAACAAAGCGAAGCATATTGCCGGCTGCCTAGACACTGCAATTTTCCAGCTGCTTCACACAGAGGTCAGGCACTGGCACTTTAAGGGCACATTTTAATACATAGGAGCATGCATACACAGAGGAACAGAAAATATGTAGCGCAAGAAAATACATAATGCTGTAATAAGGATAGTTCTAGAAGTAAGATAGCGAGCCAAAGTAACTGTGATGGTTACTTATATGAAGATAGTATAAAATCTACAGACAGTGCATCTCTGGCCACTGCTGCACCCCCAACACCGTCATGACACACTAAAACACTTTTATAACAGTATTCACATCAACTTTACGATTTATACACTTTCCAACATGGTGTCTCTGAAGGGACACGATCCTGAAATCTTCCGATGTAGTTGTTGTAATGTGTGATGTAGCGACAATGGAAATGCCTTCCCAACAGAAGGACTTATAGTTGTATCACTATTTTTGTCTTTATAGAGCCTTATATAGATAACAAAGATTGCACTGACTCCTACACTTGTGCGAAAACCGGATACTTTCACATTCGTGATAGTTGTTGCCTTGTATCCAACTTAAACTGTGGAATTCCCGCATGCGGTTGGGGTTTTTAATTTCATTCCTAGTACTATGTTGCGATTTATTTCATAAACTTTTGTGTGACTTTACAGACGAGTTCGATGTATGCAGACCTCTTCCTGAAAACCCCGACGGACATTGCTTAGAGCCCGTTGAATATGGGAAATGCTGCGAATACCATGGAATATGTGACGGGTATATTTGTCCTGACGGAAAGTTGTCTACATTTAAGGGCAATTATTATAATTTCATGAGTTACTTAAAAAGACAACGATATTGGTATTAAATGAAAGTTTGCTTACTGTTCCACACAAACATAATGCAACTACAGAAACAATTTTGGAAATTTAAAAAATAAATAAAATTTCTTGCAACACAATAACTTGCCAAAAATTGATTTCGGGAATGGCGTTTTACACCAGAAAAGATTTTTCTAAGGCAACTGATGCTTACGAGAGCATCACACATCCATGGAATTTTTTTTGTACATATGCACGAATTACGAATTGATGCAGGAAAATATCGTTTCAGTTTCGAGTATAATTAGCATAAATGAATTAGGGCATATATTAAACGCAATTCTTTAGAGATTACTGCTTCGAAATACGTGTGTCAGAGGACACGAAACTACATGCGTTACGATAACTGCCACAATTTTTGCAAGACCGCTTAGTATTCTGTTAGTGATTGAATTGTATTTATTGAATGCAATGAAAAGCTTACAATTTATATTTCGTTTATAAACATACTTGACTTTTAAACTTGACAAAACGGCTTGTACTGAATTCACCAGCAAATTTTTTATCATTTTCCACAGGGTATATATGTCCAGTGATTTTTCGTTTTGGAGTTGACAATGTACAAAAAACAAGAGTGTCCAAAATGGACAAATGCGTCCGAATATCCTAAATGCACACTCAAATCCAAAAACGGACGCAGTCCGGTTTGTGATTCTCAATAGGTCGTTCCGAAGAAAGGCTTCATTGCGGCCACGAGGAGTTGACTTAATCACAACAAAAATTAATTGATACGTGCAGTTGATTGTTAGAAAATTAAATGTGCAGCCGCTCAAAGTTTTCCTCCTCTGTTTGCATGGCGCGATGCATTTAAAATTGGCTTATCTGGGATGAAGACCACGGCACCACCTCAACCAATTCACGTGGAAAATTCTCAGGTGATACTATTTTGGACACAAAAAATACACGCCGTACTGGAACATTTCTTCTTCAGTTTTAATCAATTACACCTAGCTTTATGACAATTAAAGTTTAACTTCTAAATTACCCACCGCTCTCTTAACGGAATTGAACGGCTTCTCCAAAATGCGACTCTGTCCAATGTCAATTTAATCTATGATTGATACTTGATTTTTAAAAAGTTATTTAAGAATCCCAGTAAAATTTTTGATTTGCATATCTACTCTACTGTGGGGTTAATACATTTAGCAACATGTGAAATGAAGTAAGCTTGATCTGTGGTTCATACGGACATTTTTTTTCATTCTCGTCTCTCCTAATAAAATGCGCCAATAGCTAATTGCATCAAATATTAAATGAAATAAAGAACTATTTTGATAAATTACTAGTACTGGGGTCGTTTACTTTTGTCCTTGGGAAGTTGTCAACCTGAGCTTTGAGCGAACTACTTTGACCAATGGATGGGTTTCTCCTAACCATCTCGAAAGCGATTGATACGCACTAATCCCTTCGTTATCTTCCATTGTCCACAGCTGAAGATATCCTCTTTGCAACGTGTACTCCCCAAATTTGGTGACAACCGCCGAGTTGAAATAAATTGGATCTAGAAGAAAGTGCGCAATATTCTCCCGATGATGTTTCACGGCGTAGATATCTGCACCATTCTGAATGAGCGCGTGTATCACATCAACACAGTTTGTATCATTAGCTTTTACATGGAACATTGGTGTCCCACCATCATCATCCTTTTCGTGAACGTTGTGTCCTGCTTTTATCAAATACTCAATCCAATCCACTGCTCCTTTCTTAGCAGCGAGATGTAAATAGTTCATACCTTTACGGTTCATCTTCTTGACATTTGGAAGAATTTGCAGTAAAACCTTGAGCGTTTCAAGGTTCTGAATACTTCCCAAATGGAAGTAAAGTCCATGCTGTTGAATTAGTTCGAAAGTGGCCTTTGCTTCCGTTCAGTTCAAGGATTGGAGTGTTTCCTCTGCTTTGAATGGAAACGCTTCAAATTTACTCACATCTCGAACAGCACTGCTGGTTTTGAACGGTTTAAGTTATAAGATACGCTCTTCCCGTCAACAAAGATCCAAGTGCAATTTAAATCATGCGGATTACTATGGAAACAGCGTGACAAATCATTCCGAATTTATCAATCATACACTAATTACTAATATAAATATACAACATACGTAGAAATAGAGGCAAGATAGCCTTGTTTAAAATGAGCGTACACAAATTGATACTTGTACTCTGTATTCTTCGAATCAAACACAAACATAAACACATGGTTTTGTTGAAAAAACTGAACATTACAAGTGTAAAATTGTCCTTTCCAATATGATAAGGTACAAGACATGGACTGTATTCGTTGATATTCCTTGGTATATTCTAAGTACAACCATTCTTACAGGAATAAAGAGAGTATGTCACATTGCGATACGTTCAGCTTCTAAATAAAATATAGTTTTGGTCCCATTAATGGCTGGAATGATAAATTACAATGTTTACATAGTTCCGCGTTGTTAAATTTCAATTGGATCTTTGTTGACGAGCATATTGTGACGGTACAAGATGATACTTGCCTTAGACTTCCACTCTTTCCAAATAAGAGGTGAAACAGCTGAAACATTTGAACGTCGCTAACCTCCTTTAAAGTCGATTTTAAGATTTCAACTTTGTTTGAACCGGGCAGCTGATAAAGACTAAGATTGTGACCAAACGCAAAGCCAATCCATTTCGTTACATGACGTCTCTCGACGGCTGAACTCTCAAAATACTCTACTAGGTCTTGAGTAGTCACTCTCCATGCTTTATCTTTGTTTACCGCCAGAATCCTCCCAAAAATATCAGCTCTCTTGCCTACATCAGGTGTACTGAGTTTTTCTCCGAACAAGCACCTGAGTACCAGCCTTTCTCTAGGTACAATGACTTTTCCATGTAAGTAGTCAAACATATCTATGTCATTTGCTTCAATAGAAATTTCCACCGGAGAGTTATACTCCATTGGGAACTTATCACAGTAACTAAGCAAGTAGTTCTCTTCTGATTGTGAGAAAATTTGAAATATTTTGTGAGCCGTTTCTGGAAAGCCACAAAGTGCAGTACGGATTAATAAGAGTGGAACACCATGTTTCTCCTTTTGAATAATTTCAAAAAGATCACAGGGTTCGAAGAAAACCTGAAGAATTTGTAGATATAAGGATAAAAGGGCTCTAAACTTCTCATCAATACATGTTAGAAGAGTTTCAAATGCTTTTTTCTTGAGCATAATCTTGAAGTCTGCCAAGTTGCAATTTGTCTGATCAGAACTAATTTCTAAAATCCAAGTTTCCCTGAATCTAGGCAGAATTGTGGTATCTTTATGATACATGCTGTTCATGAACCATAACACAGTTCTGTTAATAAACCACCTACTTTTCTCTTTTTCTGGTTTGTATTCTGAATTCGTAAAATATACTTTTGGATAATTCCATTTATGGTTTTCAGTCGCACTATTCATCAGTGAAAAAACAAAGTAATATCCAATTGATCTCACTAATCGGTCGTCAAAATCCCCCAACTTTTTCCAGAACTCGGCGAAAAACTTCCCAACGAAATACTCCGCAAAGCTTCTATGAAGGAATACAAACTTTGAGTTGCTGTTCAAACTCAATATCCCAAGTTTGACGACTTCTGCAAAGTTTAACGGAGTAGTTTCGGCGTTAAAGTACAACCGCAGAAGAGATGATATTTCTTCAGGCAACAACAAGTTCACAGCATGATGCATGTGAAAGAATAAGGTTCTCTTTATTAGGTTCCCAGAGTCAGGGTCCTGCACTACTTTGCTTATTCTGGACTCCACAAACTTTTCATACAAGTCACTAATAGAATTAATTACTGCTTCGTCGGCGACTTTCAACCCTTTCTCTCTTCTTGCTATTTGCTGGGCGTGTTTGAGGTTGACCTCTGCTAATATATAGCATTTTAGCGGGACGCCCAAAATGTTTGTGCTGTTGTCACACTGAATATCCTTCACTACCCGTATGCACTGCTCCGCATACTCCCTTAATTTCGATTCGTTGTCTTGAATGCTCAATTGCCACTGGCCAACAATAGCATTCACGTGCTCTTCCCGCCGAAAGGGTAAAATGTCGTATGAAATGACTTTGAATGTTCCCTCGAGATGTTTTCGCATATGCGGCCTTGAGCTGATAACTAGGCGCACATTGCCCTGGGTGTTCAGTTTCTTTAAGAAAGTTGTTGTACTTTGAACATAATCTTCTCGTATTTCGTCAAAACCATCTAAAATAAGAATCGTCTCGAAGCTACGTCTTTTGGATTGACATTTTAGGATGCACGACCAGTTTGGATGAACAAGACACTTCCAAAATAAACCTTAACGGATCATTTTCAGGCTCTGGCAATCCTCCCAAACATTTCCCGAGTACAGATAGTGGAACAAAGAGCCCCAGAGTATTTTTTGATAATAATTGTAGTTTTCTCGCCAACCTTTCCAATAGAAAGGTTTTCCCCATTCCAGGAATGTCACAAACACAAATCCCTTTCGTATTTTGGTTCGACAAAATCTTTGCTGCAAATTTGTCTTCGGATATATACGCTTCTTCATTTCTGTTGAGGCTTAAACTGTGTTTTAAAATTATATCTGTGATTTGAGTAGATGTCTGTAGAACATATTCCCCTTCTTCGTTACAAACTAGATGTAATGGAGCTTTGGCTACATCCTTTAAATCATCCCAATCCTCATCCTGCTCCAAATATATATGACTACAAGTTATCAGTGTTAGTTGACTGGACGATGATCGTACTGGATTGGGGTTAACAAGTTCAACCAAGTCAGATTTGTCTATTCCTTTAAAAACAAACACGTCATCGCAGGTTTCTTTGAAAACTTTGGCATCCAAGAGAACTCGATTGGACACAAATCTTGGAATATACAGCGGATGTCGGTTAGTACTGAGAGTAGTTTTGTCCATGTTTATGAATAAAGTGTTGTCTGTAAGTAGGTTGCAAAATTCTCTCATCGAGTCTTGTGAAAAAAGGCAGTCTTGAGCATCTTCGTTTGTCCATTGTGTGAAGTGTTCATTTAGTGGACGTATATAGCCAAATAGCTTAACTGGAAAAGTGGAAAGTTTGGCTTGTATCCCGGATTTGAAGATATTCCAAGCGCCGGTTTGCCGGGTTTCATGTAAAGCTTCCATTAAACCATAGAAGCCATCAGTTCTGGTCTGCAGAATTTTGTACAATTTGCTGGCTGCTCGGATCTCACCATGATTATTTCCTTCTATCGTCTAAAATCAAAATTATTTAATAAATATCCTCACTTGACTGTAGATTTTTATGCATATTTCCAATTTACTATTGTCTCAACATCTTCAGGGCCTAGAAGCCCCTTGCTTAGCAAGTGAGCCTTCAAATTCTCGGTGCATCTGGTGACCTTAATAAGAGATGGAAAATTTTGATGAACGAAATCGATTTGCCACACGTTCATTTTTAGAGGGATTTGGTTCCATAAACCCTTGACATCTATCAAACAAAACACGAGCTTTATCAATACGAGTAAGTTCTCAATAGATTTGCAATATGGAAATAATATCCTTCAGAGAGGTCGTTTTTGCTATAGTTTTAAAAATCCACCATTTAAATTTATTGACTGTAAAAGATGTTACTGTACTACTTCGCTCAAAGCTCTACACCTTTCGTTTCTAAATATTCATTTACATGTAAAAACTTCCGAATAGTTGCAACAGTTCTCGTACCAGTATCTTGTTTCTTTCTCGGTGATGAATGAATTTTCCTGGAGGAATGCCAGCAAGGCTTTAACACAAGTGCTTTTACCAAGACCAGTTAAATTGTTGTTGATGTTTGACGGTTGTACATAGAAAGTTTTGATTTTTATAATCTCAATCCGTTGACCTACACGTACGGGTGCTCAATAACTTTTTAGGCTTGAATACAATAACCAAAAATTTGGAAATGCACGGACCGTAAAGAGAATCAACCTGGATTAAGACTTGAGACTCTACAAAGAATACTTTCACATTAACTAAAAGGAGCCACACCCGCTCTTATCTCATATTTGTTGCACGTCATCGTCAACTTGAATTAAATAGGATCTATATTGTACAATTTTTATAATGACTACCTATGTAGATTACAGATTTAATTGAATGTACTGTTATAAAATTTAATTTTATTGCATAATAGCTGAAATTCGTTGAGAGAAGACATGGAAGATAACTTCAGTCCAAACAAGATAAGGATGATTACGGGAAGGCTTTTGATAGGCAAACGTTGAACTTTCCGTGTTCACTTTGTGGAGACCATAACATGAAAATTCAAACAGTAAATTATTTTTTGGCACTAATAACTTGACTCCAATCTCCAGTACTCAGAAAGCAAATTTTGACCGTGGATAACAAACTTACATACATGGAATAAAGATCTCCCATGCAGCGTAGACTGACTACCCCAAAATCAGATCAGTTACTTGACATGATTGTTCTGTTGGTGTCATCATCAACCAGGAACAGGTGTCGTAAACTGTAACTGGTAAAATGAAAGTATTCAGATGTTGCAATTAAAATCCAACTTACTGATTTAGAATTTATTTATAAAAAATGGTCGCAGCAATTTGACTTCATTGACTAAATCTTTTCTTTCACACCATTATAATAAATATTTGTTTCAAAAAGCATTTAACATGATTGCTCCCGCCAGAAAATGCTATATGAAAACAAGAGGCATGGATATTAACTAATCTTCTATTTAACATTCACTTCCTCCTCATAATTTCGACACACCCTTGACTAATTTGAAGTTTTGTAACGTGTCCTTGTACTTGTCACTTCTGTGAAACCATGGGATTATGTGTAAACATAAGTACACACTTGGATCCGATTAAACGGGTAATGATTAAAAAGCAATCAAATCGTATTAAAATATGGCAACCTTCACTCAAGGACTCGATCGCAATGAAATATTGATGCGTTAATTAGTTTTGATCACAAATTTTGTTGTAAATTCAGAACATGGTTACGCTCGGGTTGCTTATTGCGAGATAAAAAAAACTCGGTGCTATTTGTGGAATCGCAGCCATTATTTGTTATGAAGGCAAGAAAAATGTTGATGTTTTCGAGTTTGGAGGATTAGTCATACCTATTCCAATACTTTTCCTCACGAGATTTGTGCTTGTCAGACAACTCAAGTGAAAGTCTAAAATTCTGACTGTGTAAATTTAAACAGCTGAAAGCTGGTAACACATTCTACGAGTTATACGGATATCAAATTAAGAAAACTCAAAATTATGATCCTAGGAATACGGTCGATTGATAAGCGTATCAATGCAACAAATGCTATCGTTGAACCTGTTTGACTTCGCGATCGAAATACTCCTTTTTTGTCGTTGGTAGTGACCACCGGTTGGGCAACATGCTGCATAGCATAGGAGCCAGCTGGGTTTGTTTAAACGGTAATAGCGTACCTTGGAATTTCTTGCTGTGACTATGGAAAAAGAACCAAGAATACAAGCATTGTAATCAACCTACTAAAACTACTCTTGTATGTGCATTTAACGCATTTAGCTTAAGCTAACAAACATTTATATATGAGTTTGCTTACATAAACCATTTACAATTTGCCTAAATTTCAGATTTTCCTGTTCAAATTATTCATATTCACTGTTTACAATTGACAAACACGGAAATTGAGAACATATCCTTGTTTGCTTTGATCTGTTCTGATGACAGAATATTCATTTGAATATTTTTCAATCAGCAAGTCTTTGACAATTTAATATGCATGGAAGATGAATAATTTGCAATCCTCCAACTTAAATATCAGCGCATCGTTTAATTATAAGAGACAGTTTTTGCAAACAAAGATTCATGCTGCCTCTTTTCCTATCTACTATTGACCGATCATCATAGATCTAATTTTATCAGCGCTGATTACAATGTTCAGGTTCATCACTATGGTCAGTATGACGTGTAGGCCATGTTTCCATCTTAAAATCTTGAAAATTATACACGAAAAAAACGCTTCTACATTAATATAAAAATATGTATACAGAACAGAAATTTGTCATTGTCCAGCTTATTTCTACCAATTTCTGATAACACCAAACCTGGAAGAGAAGCGTCGCCATAAACTAATGGATTTGCAGATAGTGTACACATAACTATTGCACAAAAAGTTTCATTTTATCATAACACAGGAAACATTAAGTCAAGTCCTGGTAACAATAAGCACCAAGGATATCCGGAACAAGTTTGCAGAAATCTACAGAAGTCTACAAGATTCATAGGATAAATGTTTAGTACTTCCATATAAAATCAGTTCGCGTTGATAAAACTTTTGCGCATTTTACCTTTGTGCGTTTATCTTGAATCCAAACTTTATCAGTCAACATGAACTTACGCACTACAAATACCAACGTCAAACGTACCAAACATAGAAACTGTGGCTTTTATCGTGAGGTCTTTGTTCAGTATTTACAGTAACCAGAGAATTTACAGGGAAGAAATAAAGTTTTCTCCCATATCTCTCTGATAATTGTCAAGCAAATGTGGGGCTGGAAGCTCACTCATAGCTTATGCTAAATTGGCGGTTGATCTTTTCCATAAAGCGCAAATGAAAATATTTCAACCGCCAATTTAGCATAAGCTAGGATTGAGCTGCCAGCCCCACAAATGGAGAGTAGAAAACCGTTATCTCAAGTATCACTATCAGATTCATAAAACATTTTACTGTAAAACGAGTTTTTGGAAACAACTGTTGTTAAATGCAGACCCAACGTATTTTAAACACCAAGGGCAAACTTACAAAACCGATATAATTAAAACTTATTTAAAAATATTTAGGAGTTACGACCGTTTTAGAACAAATTAAAATGGAGAACTGGCAGAAAACGCACATCGAGAAGAATTTGCCGGTTTTAATTGACATCACAACGTGTAGTGCAGGACTCAAGGCAGGACTAAGGGCCAAGGAGTTATTGACTAAAGAACAGGACGCCATGCTAGTAAGTTTCCAAACGTGTATTGTAAACAAAACTTTTCGTTCATATTTAAGTTTGTTGGCTAAAAAGTCTCAGAGCGAATGTTGCGAAGGAAACTGTTCAACCTGATGTCGGAAAGAAATAGGTTGTAGCATATCAATAGATTTCGTACGTTGTGTGACCACAAACTAGGATGACTATAGAACGATGCTTGACCCCAAAAATCATGGTTAGAAAACCGACAGCCCGTCATAAATAAATATACATAAATACCACAACTACTGATCAATTTACGAGAATACGGTTTTTGGTAATTTTGTGTTTCTGATATTTTGCTTTATCGTATTATTATATCTTAATGAATTATATGTGATATAAGAGTTCCAATGCTAGTGAATGAAAATGTAATACCTACGATGTTATTGACATACTCATCGCAAGAAGTCTGCAAATCGATTCTGTTGCATTCTTTAGACAGCCCAAACAAGTACAATTCCAAAAACTAACTGCTTCCTAAGGCAACGGAGCATAAACAAAACTGAATTGAACGTCGTGGCACCCACAGAACTACATTTGCATAAAATATAAATGTTCCCTTCCTACTTTACAATAAGTATTTTTAAATACGCCGTTGGCACGTTAAAACTACAACAAAACAAATGATATTGGTTCAATGAGCGAAAACGCTCAACTTGAAAATATCTATCCTGAAAGCAAATAGAAATTTCAAAATTTAATGACCATTAGGATTAAATTTAGTTGAAATCAACGCTTAAAGCTACAGACATGAGATGCTTGTTGTTGCTTGTATGTGTTTGTAAAAGTTCAGCAAGATCCCAACAAACGTTCAAAAGATATCGTGGGAGCAGACGGACAGAGAGACAGACAACCAGGACGATCTTATAAAGCAGCTTTCGCTACTTAATAATTTGGTTAGCTTATAGTCTGTAAAAGCTACGCTCACAATGTGAATACTTTGAGATGTGGTATATGACACCTACGACACTGAAGAAAGGGAAACCAACCAAAGCACTTGAGCGAAATATTTTACTAATTCACAGACGTAAGGTATATTAAAAGAATCTTTTTTACGTTCTCCCTAGACGGCGTTAGGACGAAATGAGGGATTAGTAAGTGAAGCAAAACTGTTGTATGAAATCATGATGACCAGATCCAGGGGATACGATGCGCTGATGGAAGTACTTTGCGATACACGACAAGACGGGGCTTTCAAAATCCTTCAAGGAGGACTTCAGGAATGCGAGTCAGTGACGGCGTCAAGCGATTTGGCCTTTGAGTTGATGAGCATTCGTCTTCATTTAGGAAATTACAACAAATGCTTCAGGGACGTGTTCCCCAATTTTACGATTAACGATGCAAGGGAGTTGCTGCGAAATGAAGACCTCAAACAGGACCTGGAAGAGATGCTTCTGAAGCAACCCTCGGAAATCAAGCTAGATGGTCAGCTTCCGTTGACTCCAGAACTGTATATTCCCCGGCTACTCTCTAACCGCCTGGTTCTGGACCCACGAGTCTTTACCTTGGATACATGCGAGGATGTGTTCGTGTTCACAGACATTTCCAGAATGGAATTGGCAAAACTTGTCAAACCACATGCTACGCGGTCTTCCACCAACCAACGAAGTCTGGTTACATGTAGACACATATACCTGGACGACGAAGAAGACTGGGACGAAATGGTGGCTATTTCTGAGACTCCAATTCATCTCATTAGTAAAGAAGACGGTGGATACATCCTCCAAAGAACATCCAAGGTCACGGCAGTCCTTCATAATTATGCTTTAAGGGAAGGAAGAACTAAAGAAGCGTTAGTGACCGAAGATAC
>JAAXOA010003325.1:0-11660 GCA_036561885.1 Salina celebensis
GTGTGCGTCCGGGCTCATTATGCAACTCTACTGGAATGACTGGAAATACATAATTAAATGGCATCATCATAGTCGTACGATTCTTCATCTGGAATTCCACTTCATAGGTGAGACAAGGCAAGAATGCCAAAAAAACTTGTGTTTTGCGACGCAGACCCAACGAAGCCATACACCCATACACCTATGTAATGGCAGTTTTTGCTGGTAGTTTGCGTTAGCCAAAATATCTATAGTCGTAAACACAACAAAACTTGCACATGCACAACTAAAATGTTATTTTTTTCCTACAAAACTTGTATTCACATGTCAGATTCTGTTTCTGTTTCACGCGATGAACACATGAAAATAACGCTTGGTTTAGTGGTTTTGTACATTACAAGATGAACCAAAACATTTTTCAAGTTATGGCATAGCAATAGCAGTAATACGATTGAAAGTACGATGACATGTGAGCAGCAGCACAAGTTTAACTTGAAATCAATTATGGACCAAAACCAATATATGAAAGTTGCCTCATCATTGTCATAATGTTACCTTAACGAAAACGGGTTAATGCAATTTTACAGTTCAATATGAATTTATATTTGCGAAACTTTGGAAACTAATTAAACGTGCAGATTATGAGATTCTGCAAAGCATGGGACAAATATATGCAATATTATATAAGTGTGTATTCAGGATTGGGATCTACTGTGTGTTTCATATAAAGATTAACATGACCAAACAGTTTTACCATAAATCTAACCCATCCGTTCTAAAAGGCTTTTTCTTTGTGCCAGATCAGAAAAGTAAACCAGTTGGTAAAAAGAAGCAGCCTGGTCCAGACATTTAACAAAGTGTTGTCTTGGCCAACTTACATAGTAGGTCCATTGAAACACTTGAATACAAAACCTAAACAGGAACCAGTGTCATATTAATTGGGTGCTAACTACTAAGTACTTACCGTAGAAAGTGTTTGTTATTAGGACAAAATGAAAAGGATCTGGGGTTGCGTCTAATGTTGTTGTTATAAAATATAGTAAACAAAGAACAGTTATTATTACTTGACAGATAAAATTATCTAATTGATTCACCGGTTGCGGTTGTGACATAAACATCCTTTGTGTAGTTTTTATCTTGCTAATTATTTCGGGGCAACGTAAGACACCAGTAAAACACAAAGTGAAAGGTAATGTTCGTAAACTGTTTTATCTATTGTCTATTAAACCTGATATCAAGCAAACTTCATAATAAAAATGAGCTTATGCAATTAAAGATGTCATTAACAATGAAGCACTACAATGATGACTCAACAGTTATATAGTGATACTAGTTTTGCAAGTTTTTTCTGATAATTGATAGTGGTCACCTTATCAAACCCTTTAAAGCTTGGCAGTAGTAATTAAACTTGTTTGCATTGTCGTTTTTGGCAAGCTGTATAGAGAGGTTCAGAGAGTCGTGTGCAGTCGTTCAACCTCCAAGTTTCCTCCAAAAGCAGCATAACAACGCAGTTGTGTGTTGGCAAGGCTCAAACCAGATGATAGCTATTGTTGTTGTTGTGATCTGGCCACCACCATGCACCACTTCCACACAAGCTCTAGTGTAAATACGTAAATACTTAAAACAAATAGTTGATACAGCTCGCAATTAAAAACACATTCAAATTCAAACAGTCATTATAAAAGCGAGGAATAAAAGTTCAACTTCAGTCCCAGCAAAGGCAATATAACAAGGTTAAAAGATAATTTGAATATTTTAATTTAGAAGGAGTAAAAAGTAGATTGACTTGGTTGAACTGGTGGGAGACCTTTAAAAAGAGATGCTTGAATGTAATTATAGTTTATATAAATGAGGGCAAGGACGAGGCAGTTTGCATTGGTCGATGAATGGTTGGAGGGATTGATGAATTAATCTTATTTTTATGGTTGTTTTTCATTACAGGTGACATTTTCCAGGTGTGAGAGAGCGACATTGGTACTTTGACGCAGAAGGGAAAACAATATTTACGAAAGCATCAGGATAAAATTAAGAAATGAGCTTGAGTGGAATCAGCACGTTAAGATGTCTACGAAACTCAGCGGGGAGGATTGTCCAGCAAAGGAAGAGCAGACTGACATCGAAAGGTATAATCCAATTTTAATAGGTACAACATTCAACGGTTAAAATATATATGCAGGTTTTATATTGGTATTTACATTTTTTATAACAGAGTTCTCTTCAGCTGGCATTTTGTTTGGACGAGTTCCTCCAGGATCTGTGCCTCCTCCACCAACACCTCCTTCTGACGGAGGGAAAGGAAATGACGCTAAACGGACTAAGTGGGGGAGGCGGTACGGCTGGCGGAGGAGGAGTAAAAGGAGGCAACTCAGGGAAGGATGGACTGTCTTGTCCCAAATGTGGAGACCCGTGTGTCCATGTTGAAACATTTGTTTGTAAGGGGTTTTAAAAACAATAATTATTGCATGAATTACTCTCCAGAGTCCCTGGTGGATTGTCAGTATTGAACGTTTTCTGATTTGTACATTTTAGCTTCTACAAGATTTGTAAAATGTGATAAATGTCAACACTTTTTCGTGGTTATCTCTGAATACGATGGTCGGAAACATATTCACGGCCCGTCTGGACCAAACGTGCGTCCTGCAGAAGGTGACTACAACAACCGTCAAAATCCAAACTACGCAACTTCACATAAAAAGCAGCCGCCTCCACCCAAAAAAATTTACGAATTCTTGGATCGCCACGTTGTTGGCCAAGAACAAGCCAAGAAAGTATTGTCCGTAGCAGTTTACAATCACTACAAACGTCTCAGCGTTAATATTCAAACCCCTGTTCCAAAACAAGGACCTGAGACGACAACTGTACGGAATATGGACGGGTTTACTGACCTCTCAAATACATTTTCTCATCGTAAGTTTCTCCCAAAACAATACTGGGCGTCTCTTAGTAGACATTTTCCTGGGCTAAGGGAAATATACTTATTGTAGATTTGTTACACCTTGGAGGCTTAGGGCACAGTGCGCTGGGAGCGTATCCTCAAGGACATCAGCCTCATTCGCATCCCCATCATGGCCCAAGCTGGGCTAATTCAGATACCTACTTTGAAGGAAGGCCGGGAAGAGGCACTCCCCTTGGAGGAATTGGTCCCGGTGGACCAGGCTCTCCATACGGGCCTTCTATGCCCCCTCCACCTCCCGGGCCCCAGACACCTTCCGGTAGTGAAGTTCTAGATAACCAGAATACTGAACCGAAACTAGACAAATCAAATATTTTATTACTTGGACCGACTGGGTAAACATTCACATTCAAAAACTTTTCTCTTACGACTTTGTACGCGTTGCTTGAATTTGTCATCAATGTCGATACTTTTTATTTCATTTAGTTCAGGAAAAACTCTATTGGCCCAAACAATTGCGCAATGTTTGGACGTGCCTTTTGCCATTTGCGATTGTACAACTCTCACTCAGGCAGGATATGTCGGAGAGGACATTGAATCAGTAATTGCCAAGCTCCTCCAAGACGCTAACTACAACGTAGAGCGTGCCCAAACAGGAATAGTCTTCCTTGACGAAGTTGACAAGATTGGAGCCGTACCTGGAATCCATCAACTTAGAGACGTCGGTGGAGAGGGAGTACAACAAGGAATGTTGAAAATGTTAGAGGGAACAATAGTCAATGTACCAGAACGAAATGCACCGAGAAAGCTACGAGGAGAGTCTGTGCAAGTGGACACCACAAATATCCTATTTGTAGCATCAGGGGCGTTCAACGGTGTAGACCGGATTATCTCCCGGCGTAAAAATGAAAAGGTTTGTGAAACATCTTAACTGACTATGTATACGAGCGAGTTCAGACTTCAGACGCGACGGGAGACGAAGCATCGTATGTATATTATATAAATGTCTCTTATCTTTTTACATTTATATTAGTACCTTGGATTTGGGGTGCCTACATCGGGATCACAAGGTCGTCGCGCAGCTTCTCAAGCCGGAGTTGCGCACATGTCCGGAGGTGCTGGAGATGCAGCAGACGACTACGCTGAATATGATGCATACATGAAGCAATGTGAAGCCAGGGATCTTATCGAATTTGGAATGATTCCCGTAAGATTGCAGTTAGAATCATCCAATTTGCTTGGTAATTTAAAGGTTTTATTACCATTACATACTCTAGTTGAACCAATGCCTTTTGTTTCACAGGAATTTGTTGGAAGATTTCCAGTTCTTGTACCATTCCACTCGTTGAATGAACACCTACTAGTCAGAATACTCACGGAGCCACGAAACGCCATGGTGCCGCAATTTCAACGCCTCCTTGCCATGGACAAAGTTGACTTGTCTTTTACCCCAGACGCTCTTCGAGGAATATCTCGGTTAGCTTTGGAACGCAAAACCGGAGCTCGTAGGGCTCCGTGCAATCCTCGAAACAATCCTTTTAGAACCCATGTTTGAAATTCCTGGGTAAGCTTATCCTTTAATCTTATACAGGAAACTTTTATGGATTTATTAGTAATGTGTCATGTCATGCCTATTCAATCTTCTTTCAGTTCTGACATAACTGCTGTCCACATAAACGAAGACGTTGTTATGGAACGACATTCACCAATATACACGCGTAATTTGTCCATGGACCATAAAGACTCTGCATCTCATTCTAATCCAGCTCACCAAGACGATGTGATGCTTGAATTGAAACGCCGCGCGTGAGCACTCAGTTGACCTCAAAATGACTCCTCGTCTAAATTCATGGTTACAACACAACTTTGCACTCAATAAAAATCTACTAAACAAATCTCCGAATCGCATGTGTGAAATCTTGGTGAAATCCAATTTACTGTCGAATACCTGGACTGTTAATTAGTGATTAGTTGTTTATGTGAAGTGTATTTTTAAACTTTCGCGTTCATCTAGATAAGCTTTTACACTCTAGAGTACTAGCTAAGGTTAGGTTTCTTTACTTTTGTGTAATATTGACTTTCGATTATGACGATCATCTCTTGTGATGATACTAACTGAATAATTATTAACGACTAGGTAAGAAACTTCCAACCATAAGTTGTGAGGTATTTTCTTCATTGACAGCGAGAAGCGTAACAATTAATATGCTTAGGAATATACAACGTTCGTAATGATAAGTCTTGTCTGTAATAACGTAATTTCTGCAGTAGGCTGCTGGATTTTAAATATCATGCAACCCTAAAATAATTTCCTCCTGAGATACAATCAGAAAATAAAGCCAAACAAAGAAAACCCGAACAGTTCATATTTCTCACAACAATATTGTTTATTTTCGTTCTCAATTGTCATTAGTTCCATTTTATGCTATTTTATAGGTTCACAATTTTTTTCACAAAAAAATTTTCACCGATTTTGTCGAGACATGTGTAGCATATAATTTACATTTATACTGGGTTTTAAAACCTCTGTGCACGATAGATAAAGAATGTGCGTACACAAGTAAATTCACAATTACTCATTGTCAATTAGATTGCAATACGCTTTTGAGTGAGAACAAAAAAGTAACAAAAGAAAGATAATTATTAGAGTGGGCAACAATTACTCACAACAATCATTCATAGTGATTCAATCTGTAGCATTGAAAAAAGAGATAAATACGAAGATGATGATTTCAATTCAAATGCGCTTAATAAGCATTATCGTCTATAAATAATTTACATTTATATCAACAACGGTTTTCTAGATCGCCAGGAGTAAAAACACCTACATATTATAACGATAATTATTGCAAAAACATCGTTTTTCCGAGCTTGTCACTGTCGGTCATACTAGTATGATTATTTCTATCAAATGCAGCTTTTTAAAAGCGAACTTCCGTGTAATTTGTCCGTAGTTGGTTGGAGTAATATAAAAATCAATGGGGTAGATTCAGTTTCTTCACTTGCTTTTGCCTTCCAAGTAAACTGGAGAGATCAATGCGTTCAGACTTGCCAGCCGACTCGGGCGACACGGAAATGTTTCTTTGGATTTTATCCAGGATCATCTTCAACCGCTCTTTCTGTTCCCCTTTCTGGAAATTACAATAAAACCATATACATTAGTAACAAAAATAATAATTTTCAACACAACGAACAAACCAAAAAGTTTGAGAAAGTTACCCTTTTTGATAATTTCAGTCTTTCCAGTGTGCTCTGAGTTTTTCCATGTCGACCTTTCTCCTCGCCTTTTTTCCCTTTAGTTTTATTGTCACCTTGGGCATTCCCGCTTCCAGAGGCAACTATACTTGATTTTTGTTTGAAATCTGGACTCGGTACACCATGAGGCTATACAAAAACCCATTATTGTTTAGATTTTATTAGAATTCAATCTTACAATTGACCTAAAATACCAAGCAATGTTAAGAAATCGAACTTACGTGATAATTTCTTGTAATATGGATCCTTGTTTCAAAATATTGAAACGCAAACGGTTTCATACAAACAGCATGAGCCCCTTTCCCAGCTTTCGAAAAACTGCGGTTACCTTTGTCCACACGGAAACTCACAGATATATATGTGTTCTTCGACAGCACCTACCCACCAAACAAATTCTGTCATTAATGAACTTCCGAGAAACTGTTTGCTAATATAAACTATCAACGTACCAACTGGTCTTCCTTTACAGTAAGTTGCAGGATCTAGCACCCAACACCTCCCATGGATCAAATCTATTGAGATGACTTCGCTTGCAGGAGAACGGCAGATTTCGTTCCTATAGAAACGTCTGTTGTGCTCATGATACGTTTCGCAAGGACGAACATAATGATGACCATACGCGAACCGGGCCCCACTGGAAATAAAACAAACGGATAATTAACCACGACAAATTTTGAATAAGAACACGATATGGATCAATAGATAAAACCTTACTCTGCATTTTTCCAAAGACTTTCAATTCGGAAGATATCACAATCCTTGGGAACAAGGGGTCCCGCAGTTTTATACGTTGGTCGATCAACCACAACCTGACCTTTTGGAGTTGGCGGGTCCCTGAGCACGTAGACAGTGTCATTCGCCCTAATCATGAAGCCGTCTTCACGTACTAGTGTAATGAAATGCCGTTTATCCGGTGTATCATCTTCTCTATTTAATGGCACTTCTTTGTCTACTGGTCGGTCGTCACACTCTTCGCAAAGGTATTGGACATCGTNCCCTAATCATGAAGCCGTCTTCACGTACTAGTGTAATGAAATGCCGTTTATCCGGTGTATCATCTTCTCTATTTAATGGCACTTCTTTGTCTACTGGTCGGTCGTCACACTCTTCGCAAAGGTATTGGACATCGTCCGTTTTTCTACTAACGATTTCCACTGGTGGTCCATTTGGTTCCACGTCTACATCCAGATCCATTGGTTGCGTGTCCATTTCAGATACATCCATGGGGGCTGGTGCAGCTAGAGTTTCCTGGTTTGAGTCTTCTTTAATTTCCATGGGAATGGGTTCGTCCACGTTTAAAAGATCCAGCAAAGGATCTAAACATACCTCCTCTTCATAGCGTGCTAAGGGCTTGGTGTTCCGTGGTGAGGACAACGCGGGGCTTACTAGTGGAATCTTAACAGTTGCATCCTTAGTGGGAGAGTTTTGAGAGGTTTCCTCTCCATTTGCAACACCTGGGTTTCCCACAGGACTGAAGAATTTGCTTCGTCGTTGATTCTTCTTATTGGTACCTTTCTTCTTCTTGGACGAATCTGTTTGAGCGCTTGGTACGCGCATGCAGTCTCCGTGCTGCCATGCAAAACACTTATCACACTGGATCATCATTCCATCATCCGTGAATCGTTCGCAAATGCACCGGATAACATCGTCAACCCTAGGATCATAGTGGATGATACGGAATCCAGGGATTTCGTTTGAAACGGTCGAGCCCTTGCTGGTTTTGTGGACAATAAACGGTTCCAGTTCATCCACGGCTTTGACTTTAAGGCCTTTGTAGAATTGCTTGATCTGTTGGATAGTGTCATTGATTCCAGGTTTTTCCTTAGAGAGAGCTTGTTCGAAGTTCGTAAGGACGAAGCCTAAATCTACTTCGAAAGGGCCTAAATTATCGGTACTCCCCGCGGAGTATCTTTTTGCACATTTGCGTCAGGTCAAGAGGTTCTTCAGTAGTCGAATACAGCAATGGGCACTTCCGCTTCGAAGGAACAGTCATGAAGGTTTGGCAAAGTGGAGCACCGGATTCGTCTGGAATTATCAATAAATATTTATTTAAAACAGTATTCTACTTGCAAATACAATTATAGTAAGCATTATATTGTATTTGACCATTAAAAATTCACCTTTTGCAGTTGTCAATTTTACGTACAACTCGTAAAATATTTGTGAGATTCTGGCCAAGCGGGCTAGCTTTGGGTCGTCGTCATGGAACTTGGGGAGGTTTATTTTTCGTTGAGCCAGCTTTATAACGAGTTGTCCAGGAATTCATGATTTTTTCCAGCCTCTCCGCGATATTCACCTTATCCTCCGTTTCATGGCGCATTTTTCGGATCTATAATAATCAAAGGTTGATGTCATATTTGTCTTTAGAAAATAATCGGTCAATGGTTTTGACTCACCTTCTCATAGTTCCTAATGAGGAAGCAATTATGGCGTTGGACAAAGCTCTTGTCTTTCTTTGTCAAATGCCTCATCTTTTCCTGAGTCTGTAAATCTAGCATTCCGTTGGGAATTCCATTCGGAGCCATTCCCATGCCAACTCCTTTACTTTTCCTCCCATTGCCATTGTTCTCCCCATTTTTCCCATTCTTTGCTCGCACTCCTATGATTCCACGGCACTTTTCACTTCCACAATAGCACGGCTGACCTTCTGACGGATTGAATAATGAAAAGTTGTAGTCGTAACTTAGCTCCTCGTTAGGCTTGATGTCTCGCAATGCAAAGAGAGCCATTCTTGAGAGTCCGTTCACAGACCACTTCTGCATTTCGCAGTTTGGTTCGCAGGAATGATTCACAAATCGTCCCTCTCCTCCAGATCTATGCCCGTCGATGACCAATCCTCCGTCCAGATGAAGGCAGTAGTGGTGTGTGTCACCTGCGTAAATCGTGTTCATTCTCTCCTTGAAAACTCGATCTGTGACGACTTCTCCAACATATTCCAAGATGAAATCCCCTTTTCTAATTTCCTCCATGGCAAAAACACCGTATCCCTTTTCATTAGTTAATATTCTCTTGATTCCAGGCGCCCAGTCGTGTTTCTGAATCCTCCGGTTTTTACAATTATCACCACAGTTTTGTGGACATTCCGTGTATACAACTCGATTGAGACACTCATCTGTCGAGCACTTTCCAGGACCGTCTTCGCATGAACAATTTGACTCGAATTCAGTTGACGTCGGCGGCTTCGACAAACCATAATAAGTGTCTGCAAATAACACAAATTAAGAACAAATTAAAATCAAAATCATACTAAATCGCGAAAGTCAATGGGGACAACAAGTGTTACAAACTTACTTGACTTCAATTTTCGGAAACTCCATGATGACGGTTGGTTCTCAGGCAACTTAGCTTTCTTTGGCTTACTACTTCCACTTCCGGTGCTGCTAGCTATTGAACTTGTGTCTACTTCTGACTTCCTCCGTGCTGCATACCTAGCCATAGCAAGTTCTTCTTTTCTTAAGGCCTTTTCAGAAGCTTCTTCTTGCTTCTTCAGATTTTCATCCGCGTCAAAAAGCTCTTTGGCCCGGAGGTATCCCATACAGTAAATGTCATACGGTAACACATAATCTCTCCGTATTGTTGTCGTAAATTCGCTGCTCTCTGGATCTGGTGGCAATGGCAACAGAGGATTTTCTCTCTCAGTGGAACCCCTCGTCCTAGTTTCGGGATCCGCATGTTTGAAAAAGTTCGAAAGGAGTCCGCAAGGTAAGTAATTTGATTTTGGGGGCACCACGACTGGTGGGTTTGGGGTTTGTGCGAGATCTAAAATCACTTCTGGCATCACCCCTTTCACGTCCCCACCAGGTAAACTTTGTTCTGACGAATCGACATATCCACATGTCGCCAGCATTGAAGTAAACTTTGGAACATGTTTGAGGCCCTGGCTAGGTCCAGGTACCACTTCTTCAAGAGATTCACGTTCTTCTATACTTTCCCTTGGCGTTTCTCTTTTAATGATTATGATGTCGTCTTTCTTCTCAATTATACCCACAGCTGGAGAGGGAGGTTCTGCTGTTGCCTCCTCCTCCATTTTGATAGCACCTTCTTGAACCGGGGTCGCTTTAAGAGCCTTAAGTGGAACAACCTTTTTCTTTTTCTTCACACTCGGAAATCCTGTTCTGTTTACTTTTCTTCTCTTTTTTACACTCTGCTGCTGAGGCGGCGACGTTAGCGGTGTCGTAGTCACGGAAGATGGGGGTGACATCATTGTCTGCTCCACATCTGTTTCTACTTCAGTAGAAATCTCAGATTCATTTAAACTCTCGATCTCAATACCTCCTCCATTAGCCAATTTAATTTTTTTCAATGGACCGCTCTCAGGTTCTCCTATCAACGATATGTTCCTTTTCCTGCCTCCACCTCTTTTAAGCGGACTAGTACTAGCCTTTGTCAAAATTGAAACATCCTCGTCATCTGGTGATGCCAATGCTGTGGTCACGCTTTCGTCTAATTCCAGTTTTCAATTTCTTTGTTTCCTTTCTCACTCCACGTTTTTCTACTTTTGTCTCTACAACTGGCTTCTTTTCTTCCTCATTTGCATTGTCCAACTGCAACTTCCTTGCACTTCGAGGTCGACTGGATCGTCTGTGCGTGTCCGGAGCATCAACAATGTCAGGAGATAACACAATTTTCTTGTTCGGCTCACTTTGTCGCATGTTTTTGGCTGCTTTCCCCTTCCCACTTGGCCTTCCTTTCTTAGCTCCAGTTTTTCCAGGACTGGATTCATTCTCTTTAGTCGAGCTATTCGTTGAACTTTCACTTTGACGTTTTTTCAGTACTCCAAAGTCAGCTGAGCCTTCAACCCTCCATTTACTCCCTGAGCTAGTTGTTTGAAAAACTTGGCGTACAAATCCGGGTTTTGTTTCCACTCCAAATTTATGCCCTGAACCTACATCTGGTAAGTTAATTCCGCTTGATTTTTCTACGGAGCTGGTATGATGATGGCGCTTTTTTAACGGAAGCCTTTGGATTTGCGAGCTTGTTTCCTTCATTTTGTCATTGACAATATTAAGCTTCCTCTTCCGACCACTGCTGGAGGTATGCGATGTACTCGCTACTGGACTCTTTGGGAATGAATTCCTCGGATGGGTAAACGAGGACATGACTTTGTCGATTTTTGTATACTTTCTGGGAGAAAATATAAAAGGCTCCTGAACATCTTTCGTGGTGACTTTTTTATCGGCAGGATTCCTTATCGCCATAGATAAAAGATCCTTGCAAACTTCGTGAAAACCTGGCGGCTCTTTCCGAGCCTTACCATTCTTCTTCTTTCCATTCGTTTTCTTCTCGTCACGTCTACCCTTCGAAGACTTTTTCTTCTTTTTCAGTTGACTGGCTTTAGTGTCTCCAGACTCGGGTTCTTTCTTTGATGTCTTTTTTGGTGAGTTGACTTGGGGAGTTGGCGGCGTCACTACCACTTGCGGTATGACTAGGTGATCTTCTGGTATATACTTTTTGGCAGCTTTTGTACGGATTGGGGTTGTAATTGGAGTGGATCCTCCTCCATAATTGTTAGTACAGTTGCCATCGTGAGAGT
>JAAXOA010003326.1:0-11660 GCA_036561885.1 Salina celebensis
TCGTCAATAACAGAACTCCATAAAAAGACAAGGAGCGAAGTTAGGAAAATGTTGAGTTTAGTGACAATAGTGTTTTTGATCAGTTGGATGCCTCTGTATATAATTGTAACAAGACTGAAGGTTTTTGTGCATATTCCGATAGGTCAGACTGAACTTGTTTACTTGAAAATTTTAATTCCTTTGGCACAACTGCTAGGCTCATCTAATAGTTGTGTTAATCCAGTAATATACGCATTTATGAATACAAAATTTAGAAAAATGTTTAAATCTGTTATAGTCCATAGGCGAGTTGACTCCCTAGGTTACACATCAAGTAGAACTTCAAGCAAGCCGAGATGGAGTTTTAATACAATCTCTGGAAGCGTTTCGATTAGAAGACTGTCCTCAATTTTTAAAAATAGCGAAAGGAGACAAGAAAATTGCACATGTAACAAATGTCCAACTTCCGCTCCGTCGTGATATCAAATGACTCTTATCCTGTTCCATATATGTCCTAAGGTACTGAATATTGGGGTAAATTGAAATCTCATGCAGCTCAAGGCGAAATAATGTGGCAAAAGAGGAGTACGTTTTAATCTTTGTAAAACATTGAGTAGTTTGGTTTGTCTCTTTCATTCTATCTGTACAAAGGTCAGCCATGGAATTTTGAGGAAAGAAATGTAGCTGGAACGATTTGATGCTCATTGACATGCCAAGGCATTGTCTAGTTTAAACTAAATATTAGCTTTTGTAACACTTATAGGATTGTTTACATATGATACTCTATTAGATATTAAATAAAACTTCGATTTATAGAATAACATTTATTTTCAATGTCTAGCTTTGCTTTTTGCTCTAATTAAAACGAAGCATTTAAGTAAAATAAAAATTCTATCATCGATATTGTTCACTACTGTATTTCCGAGTATTTCCTGGCGGCAATAACCTGACTCAGGTCTACCTGTTACACCCTGCTGGAATTTATGAACTCACGTGACATGATGTCGTCATCTTATGAATGGTAATGAGATGATAAGCTCCTGCATACGTCAAAATAAAATTCAGAGAGTTGAATCTCCATGAAAATAATAAATTACACGCGGCTTGTCACTTTGAATAAAAGTCATCTCTGTTCAGATTTCATTAGATATAAACTGCATTGAATGAACTATGGGATTAATATCACAATACAATATATTTACTTTGATTAAATATGTGAGGTTGATATTCAAGCTTGAACTGAAGTTCAAATTAAAGTAGACGCCGGCCGGTCAATACTGCAAAGCTAGTTTCAAGGTGAGCTATGCAAGTTGATTGTCCAATAGGCTGGTAGTTCGGAGTTGTACACGTGAATATTAAAGAACGTACAGATCATCAGATATGTATCAATCGATTTGACTTATAACGTCAGTACCCATGCAATTCCTCTGGGAGCTAGATTCAAACTGAATACTTAAATACATCCGGAATTATTGATGATGAATACTTCTGATATCGGCATAGCGACCATCTAGAAATCGCTTGGTGATTCTAAATATTTACAAGAGACTTAACCTAGTCCGGCGTGCAGGTAAATAACCAGTCAGCAAGTCGCTTCTTACCGTGATTTAAAATACGTCATATGTTTTTAATAATCACAATAATCAGTCTCTACATTCATTTTCTCCTGTACGTTTATAGGTTCTCTGATATTTCCCAATATCTATAAACATTTCTATGGCTTTTTTAAACGCTTGAAATCATATTAACGATGATTTCAATAAAAGAGGGAGGATTCCATGGCGTGAGCTTTTAATACGGACATTTCGCTGAATCGGTACGTTGCGTTTTCAGAAAGCATTAAAAAGCAATTCGGATCGATTAAAATTTGCTTGACATTGAGTCTGACTAGAAGGCAAGGTTACATGAAAGTCAGATTCATTTTACTCACCAAACATGCCCTGTGTGTAGGAAACAGGTAGGATTTTATAAAACCAAATATGAATCTCATAAACCCGCAGGAAGGAAACTCTGAGTGGGATGAAGATTCCGAAAATACATTCACATGCAATAAACCTTACTGTTGGTGGAGTCCACAACAGAACTGGGTATCTGTGGCGTTCTGTAATGAAACTAGTATCCACGGATTGAAGTTTTGGGGCCAGGAAAAACGACATCTAACTGAGCGGTAATGTTCTCATTCTCAGTAGACATTCAAGGTATATTAATAGAATCTAATTGAAGTTTATTTCTTACAGAATCTTTTGGTTCATTGGATTCTGGTTGAGCTTCACAGCAGCAATACTCCTTATCAAGCAAGTTTACGAGAACTACTCTGAAACCCCTGTCATTGTTTCGTATCAGTCACAAGAACAGGGCATGGAAACTCTTCCATTCCCGGCTGTAACGCTGTGCAACATGAACAAATTTCCAAAGTCAAAAGTCAACGAGCTCCTTGAGTAAAATCATTACTAAATATTGGTATTATTTGAAATGTATGCTTACAAAAACTTTGTTTCTTTTGTTAGAATCGTGAAAAATCCAAATAACACCAAATATCAGGATGCAAAACAAAAGTTGGCTTATGTAGACAATGCTTGTAATGCACAGCAGAGTTTTGCAAAGGTTTTTCGTTACGCACACTTACGCGGAAAGCAATCTAACACTTCAAAGAATCACAGCCACAACGAAGCACAGGACATGGCAGCTATGAATGACTTCATAATTGATGTAAGTTTGTAATGCGTATTATTAAAATATACTTGCTATATTTATGAAATAACGATATTAAAAAATTCTCTAGAATACACTTGCCTGTCATCAACTAGTTCGTCTCTGTCTGCTGGGAGAAGCACCGGTAGAGTGTGGACAACTTTTCAAACCTGTTATTACCGATTTTGGGAAATGTTGCACATTCAATATTCTCCCGCTTCCGCTCCTCTTAAAAAATCCGTAAGTTTCATGTAAACTATAGCAAAATTATGCAGCGAAATATTTCAATATTTGCAATTTTTGGTGAAAGTGCCACTGAAAACCAAGCTGATCCATACGACAACCCAGCATTGGGAAAAGAAGCGAAACGATTATGGCCAATGGAGGAACTTCTTAAGTGGAAACAATGGGACTACGATCGTGGCTTTGTTCTCGCCGATGACACACCAAAGCCTTGGCGCCAGAGAAGAGCCGGGCTACCATATGGCCTTTCTGTCCTTGTCGACCCAAATACAGAAGATTATTTCTGTCCTGCAAGTGATTCGGTTGGAGTTCGGTATATTCTACACAATCCGTTAGAGATGCCACAAGTTATGGCGTTTTCCTCGGTGGCTGCTATAAATAAAGAAGTTCTTATTGAAGTACACCCCGACATGACAAATGCAGACGAAGACATTCGTGGGGTTGATCCAAAGGACAGAGAATGTTATTTTGGGAAGGAAAAGTCACTGAAATTCTATTGGCCGTATACAGGGGGAAACTGCGCAGAAGACTGTTCTGTAGAATTTTTCCGGTTGAATTGTAGTTGCACACCGTTCCATATGCCGAGTGGGTTTGATTTTACTTGGTTACGTATTTTTTAAATATTTATTTGTGCCGGGTAATTTCTCATTATTTGTTTCGACAGGAGAAAGCGGTGTAAGGATTTGTAACAGTGACCCAGACTCTTCTGATGCTAAATGCGTGGACAAAGCAAGGCGTGGGTTAATTTAAATCGCAACTTTAATACTTCGAAGGGTTATAATTGGATTTATTTGAATTTAGAGAATCTACAAGACAATTTTGAAGACATCTGCGGGGACTGTAATGGGCTTTGTGAGTCACTTGAGTACAACTATGAAACGACAATAGCCGATATACAACCTGCAGAGACATTATGGGGCGACCCGGACCCAAAGATTCACAAGACAGTTCCAGAATGGGCTAATCATAATATGTCTATAATTCATATATTCTTCGGGGCCGAAAGTACTGTCCCGAAGTATCGGCAGAAAATGTACGGGATAACTGATTTGATTGGTATGGTTCTGACTATGAACTTACATTGATATGGGAATTTAAAAAATATATGGTGGTATGTAATCCGAATATTTCCTGTTTTAGCAAACACCGGAGGAATTCTAGGACTTTGCCTTGGATTTTCTATATTGAGTGGTGCGGAAGTAATTTACTTTATTACTCTAAGAGCTTGTTGGAGATACTGTCGTAAACGGAAGGAAAGTGAATCTCACAACAAAATGGATCCCCAACACGATCAAGTATTTAGAAAAGTCAGTCCTAGAAGAGTGATCAATCTGAATCCAGAGAAAATCCCGGTGTTTGGAAGGAACATACATCATCCAGTGGCTCCTCAGTACTGGAATACTCCAAACAATCAACATTATGGGGCCACTACGTATTTTAAATCCGATTAATATATTTAAAAAGCTTCCATTGCCGTGTGTATCGGAAATTTTATTAATAATTTTTGCTAACGGCATTTCATTCACGCATATAACCGACCCGTTGTAAACGTTTCAGCTTTATTTCAATTCAGAACCTTTACAGAAACGAGGTGCATCACGGTAAGTTAGCTCAAATCTTAATTCAACATTTATCCGTTTTAATTTCTTTCAATGAAATTTAATAACTTTTGTTTAGAATCACTTTTATAACGACCAAAAAACAAATCCAAATTCAATTCCGACATTCTTCAAAGTGAAAATGGACAAGGACGACTTTCACTTTACTCTCATCGCTCTATTCTTTGTTATCGTGTTTCTCTGGCTTCTCTACTGTCTTTCTCCGGCCATACAAATTTGCTGTGGAGAACAAAAATCCCTTACAAGTCGACCCGGGATTGAAATGTTTGAGATGCGGTCGGTCAGCTCTAGTCGGCCGTTCCAAGGTGACGAGGAGGCGTGAACAAAACAATGTAAATAAATAAGACAATTTTTCGTTCGTTTGAAATCCGTTTTTATTGCTTGTCTCCCTGAAACATTTCACTTTTTTTTTCTTTCCTCAACAGAAATCTGATTTAATCTTTTTTTCTGACAATGTCTCTTGAAACTGTTACTAAATATCGTGGCTTGTCATATTTTACTTCTGTGCACAAAAGTTGTCGTGAATGTGGATTGTATCTCGTTAATCTAAACCTATTAATCCTTACAATAGTTCACAATTTACATACTAATTTACAAGATTTTTTTAACCGGTGTTTCATGAGAAAAGATTTTCTTTTACATACACGAATTACGAATCTATATTTAAGATAAAATCACAAATAAATGTTTAAATACACTTAATAAGTTATTCGTTTATTGTTAATAACCGTCAAAGACATTTATCTTTGTGGGTTGTCATCTCCTGCTTTTTTACTCATTATTCCTACTCAATAGGCAAAATTGGTATAAGATGTGGCCGAGTTGGAGAGCAAAGTCTACGCTATAAAATAATATATATAACTATATATAACTATAACTTATCTTAACACATGCATCCTTAACCTTTCAACTGTTTTTGCGTTTGATTTTTGCGAATCTAAATCCTATCACTTTTATAATTATATTCATATTAAATATTCTATGTAAACATAAAAGCGCACTATCGATTAAGTATACTTGCGAGATTTCAACGATATCTTGATAATAAAATGAGAGAAAAATGACTCACGACTGTTTATCATCTCTTAACTGGCTCATATACCACTCGTGAGTTTATTGACTTAACGGCGAAAAAAAATTGATAACACCAGGAAATTAAAACAAGTTATTCATTTTGCTGAAGTTTGTCATCCAGCTTTAATTACAATGATAACTGCAACTGGTGCAACTTAGTTAACCCTTAAAACAACCTGTGTTTGTTTATTCATTCAACTTGTCAACAGGACAAGATCTACTGATAAGCTTCATCTGAATCCAGCTGACATGCAGCCGTCAACATCTGCGCAGTAGCGTGTTCCAGCTGTCAACAAATAATGCTGAGCCACGCAGAAACCACGAGCTGTCTGGACAGGAAAAGAAAATCTCGGACAATAACCCTAATGCCAATAAGGTTAACAAAATATATTGCTAATTCTAAAGGTTTTTTTTTGGAATTTCCTTGTTTCGTTATTTTTTTGGTTTTTTTAAAGCTAGTACAAATGTTTAGCGAAATATTAAGTTTATAGACCAATTATATTACTCTTTAGTACTTAATACACGGCGTGTAATATATACAAATGTATTTTCACAAATTCCATATTTGACGTTTTAATCATATTTAGGGTGTTAGCAAGCAGTTTAAGCTAGTGGACGTAGATACTACACAGTATTTTGAAATGTGACAATGGAAAGAAATGAAAATTTGATGCTGAGTTTTATATTAATTGTTGTTAATGAACACATTATTTTGTATAAAGGTCTTACTTACGACCGCCCTGAGAGTTTGCTCCAGCAGGGGTTTTTTGCACACGTCGTTGCTGGGCAGAGCGACGGTCGTTATTGACGAAAGACCTTTTTGTATGATTTTGAAGGTCTTGACGACGTTTAGCCTCTTGAAGAAAATGTCCTCCGGGAGTAGTTCCGGATTTTGGACTGGCGTGTTTGTTATGGCGGCGCTTAGCTGCGGCAGATGCAGTGGGAAACATTTCAACCAACTTTAAATTCTTGTTGATCATTCCATTTGTAGTTGGCGCCGGAACGGGACCATTGACAATTGCGATTCCACAGGCGGAAGTTGTCACACTGGCGTCTCCAGAGGTAGCTGATCGCTTGGCTCGCTTTGGCTCTACTGTTTCAGGAGTTCCATTAAGGACAAAGGTTGCGTTCGACCTTAAATGGGCGCGGCGGGGTAGTTGACTTGAAGATTTTGTAGAGGGGCATGGATAATGGCCCTTCTTGCGACGTCCATTAAGGGCCGGTTGGGGAGCAGCAGATTGGGTTGGGGCAGTGGTAACCTTGTTTTCAATATCGCTGGGGTCAGTTATCTCGTCTTCATCGAGGCTCACCTGCTCAGCAGTTTGGGCCACGACGGCTTCATGGAATACGCTCTCAACAAAATCCATTGATTCGTCGTCATCGCTGTCAGGTTGCTCCAAAACTATCACCGATTCCCCGGGGGAGGTGGCGGGGGCAATACTGCTGAATGAGGTGCTATAAAAAGTTTTACAAATTAGCGTAATGAATATATTGGGTTAACATATATAGGCTATATATTGAACATTCTGCAATATATAACATCTATTTATTCTATGAGGTTCTTATGTCTTACCATTGGCTAGCCACCTCACTCAATGAGGTTGCCATGTCAACATAAACACTCATGGAGGGATGTTCGATCAGCTTGTTCTCCCACATAATCCCTCCCTCCTCCTCTTCCTCGTCACTATCCTCCTCCTCATCCTCCTCCGTATCCTCGGCTGCCACTAAATTAACAGGTTGCTCTTGTACTCTCTGGTCCTCCACTACAGTCACCTCTTTGTTCACCTCAACTTTCTCCTCCGCTTTTTTCTTTTCTCCAATCAGCACCCAGTCGTCGTCACCCTCATCACCATCTTCTCTCATCTCAAGGTCCATAAACTCCTCTTTTCTCTCGGTGTCCTCAGGGGGACTTTGTATTTTATCACTAGTTGGTCCTTGCTCTTCACTAACGTCGTTTGGATCATTTTCATTAGGTTGGTTCTCATTTTGGAATATATAGTTGGATAAGAATCGGAGCATAATACTTTCAAAAAGATAAATCACTCGACGTTAAATCCCTTCCGTAATCAAGTGTAATGAATATCTTGTTAGTTTCCTGTAACAAACAATACAATCAATTTAATATTCCAACTTAAGTTATAATTGTTGGTGTTAAACCCACCCATGCGTAAATGGACATCTTACCTGAGATGCTTATTAGATGAGGATCCTTTGTTGATATTTGCAGTCTTTATTTATAAATATTAAAAATAATATTTTACTTGCGTATAAAAAATTCTTTAAAATTATATCTTTTCCACAGAAAGACGTAAATGGATAGATAGTTTTGTAGTAAAATATAATGTTTCTATCGTTTTGACTTAAGTTGACTATTAGTTATGTAGTGTAACTGGGCTTTTTTATGTAGTTTGGGGTAATTATGTATAGGTATATTATATAGGAAAGATAAAATACGTAGTGATATTTTGTAAACAACAATAACCACACTAAACTGACCTCTTCACGTGTATGCACAGTGAAGAAATCGAATTGTGATATTGGGTTATTTATATTTAAACTTTGGGGGAATAACGTTGAAATAATTTTTTCTCGAAATGCTACGACGAAGTTTCCTTTGAGAGAGTTGTCTGCGAAGTGGAGCTATATAGAGCTTTGTTCTGAAGAGTCAGATGATTGTTGGCTGTAGAGAACGGATTTGGCAACTGGCTTGGCAACAACCTCAGAAAAAAACGAACTGAAGTTTTATCCTATGCAGAAGGAGAGTAATAATAGTGGGCTTAGTGGAGAACGCTATAAAGCCTTTGTTGTTTTCATATATACAATAAGCCAGCTGGGGAGAACGAAGAGGATACATGTCCTCGTCATCATATGATACATAGGAAAAAAAAACAAGTTCAGTAAAGTTCAACGTCATATTTTTGTTTTGGTTTTACATATGAGTTCCTTATAACACGTAGCATAGTTTTGAGAATGTTCACTGTGTATTTTTAAATATAACACAAAATATGGTTATAACGCTATAACCTTTAAATATTATATAAGGTAGTAATGAATACACGAGAGAAATGAGTTTCATGATTTATGGAGATTTTAGTCGTAATATATGAACGGCCCCGTCGTTTAGGTAAACCCGTTTTATATGGAATAACAACACGCAACCTGCACAATACGAAAGGTGATAACGTGAAGCGTTAAGCTTTTTCTGATATGCTCAGCGATTTTGCGCCGTAGAGAAGGTAACAGCGTTCACTGTTGACGTTAGTGCATTCATGTACAAACAGAGTTTATTATGCATAGATATAGCCACAACAAACATTTAGAATTGTAATGTGTAAATTTAGTTTGTTTTGATTGTATTGTATTGTGAACGACCCCTAAGGCCTTATCAACAACTTCCCCTCTGAATGTTTGTGTTGGTGTAATAAGGATTCTTTCGTTGTGCTTGCACCTATTTTCCGTTTTTTTTTTCTTATCATCATCATCAACAACATCACAACACTCACAGAGCAGCTGATCAATACGCTGTGGTGCTTGAAAAGCTCCCCTTATATTTCCACTTGAAACTTGGGATGGGCTCCCACCCACTTCCCTACATGTTCCTCAGCACAGAAATATACTTTTACGAGTGTTTCCGTTAGAAAAAATCTCCTCGTTCAGCGTTGGTATATATGCGACAAGGCATCCTACTCGTGTTAAACCCAGTATAAAAAAATCTTACGTCAGTTTTTTGTCAAAAAACGCTCTTGCATGTGATGTTGTCATGACAGCTTGAAAACCCAATGAGTTTACATCGTGTAATATATGCTTTCACAAACAAACAAAAAATAAATTGTGTTTGGGACAAATTTTAAGGAAAAAAAGACGTGGTTGGAAATTTTGGGGCTTCAAATGCGTAGCAAGCTTATGAAAATGCGTGTAAATTGAACCAAAAACCTGAATCATGTACAAACACGGTCACTTTATGTAATTCATGCCTAGCAGCAAAAAATGTTTACATTGCTTGAGGGGATTTTAAACAAAAAAATATCTAGCAATATTTATTGCGTGTCATCATTAAAAACATCGCAGTTTCATGCAATATGAGTACAAAAGTGCATTGTTCAAAGGAACTTCTAGGTAGATTTGCACATAGACCGGATTCTGTGCGCTGCAGCCTTGAAAATATTAGCTATAAAGAAATATTCTCATGATGCCCCATAAACAAAGTTCGCACAAAATATGACCGTCCATCATCGACAAAGGCTAAAAGCAAACTAATGGAGTTATTACATGTAGCAGCTTAAGAGGTTGTTGAGCTGTTGACATTGAGCTAGATAGCATAAGAGATGCGCCTTTGTTCTCGCTGTTTTTAATGTATTTGCAATAAGAACTTGAGGTTTTTAAAAGATAAGCAGTAGGCCTTGCCACTTCGTGTAAAACATTCAATTGTTTATCATTTTAATTATGAACGGATATGATGTGGAAGCTGTGGATTTTTTTATTTTGTATGCTCTGGTTAACTCTAACGGTGTTATGAGTAAAGAAGCGTGGTAAAAATGTAAACTTATTAATAATCAGAAAAATGTTAATTTGAACCACAGAACAAAACTGGTAAAGCGAAATAAAAATTGTTTGCAGATACGAGCTAAAAATACTCATGATCAAGGAGGAATTACGACATTAGGCTAAGCAGTCACTGGGTCCAATATATTCAAAGAGGATTTTTTTCCTCTTGCAACAAAAAATTGGTATTATGTAAGCTTGCAATATTGCGAAGTAAAGAAATGAAAGTTTTTGGCAACATGTGATCAGCGCATGGTTTTTTTCATGTTTATAAGTTGCATCTTGTGTCTTGTCAGTTGAACAGAATAAAAAAAATACTTGTTCTGCAAAAATTAGCTGGATTCAAGACAACATGTGCTGAAAATATAAAATGAGGATGCATCTTTTATATTCATTCGTCATACGCTTAGATAAAATAGTTTAGGACAAGTATCATAATGATTTGGAGACCAATTCTAGCTCTATCAAAGAAATGAAGGAGATGTTTGTTATGTTGTCATTTGTATTGGAACACATTAATTAATGAGACTGTTTGAAGTGAAGTGAACAAATAAAATGGAGACCGTTTGAAAACATGGTCAACAATGCGTTAAAGCAATTTCCATTTAAATACAGACATATTTAGTATTTCCTTTTCCGGATTCACCTGAGTCCTTTTCAAAGAATGGAGTTATCAACGTTTCATATATGTATGTATGTTTATCTTTCCTGTTCCATATACAAACCAATTAATTTATTTGTAGTTCCATATCTTCCATTTACGGACTGCTCATGTAAATCTTATACTGTACCGAAAATGTACTTTTCTAGACGAATTACAAGTCCTTAAATGGAAGTATCAATTTCGTATTCTCATATTGAACCTGCCTTTGCACGTCATCAATTTCATGCAACCACGCTCAACAATTAGTACCACACAGACAATGTATTAATTCAACAGCCTAAATTATCCCTCCGGGATTCCTCCAATTCACCCAACTATAATTTTCTTCTTTTCTCACGTAATAATTGCTATAAACGTGTTTGATGTCATGTTTGTAGACAAGTTATGTCATCAATTCCACGCACACGATCATAGTTTATTTATAAGTGCGTGGAGATTTGTCATTCAAATACTACCTATTTTGGATCAGTGTTTAAGTTTAATCAAAAACAATACATCCTCAAATGTTCCCCTAACATTGACTAATGTCAGAAACAAGACGTTCAGTACACAGGTCATCTTTAAACATGTCTTTAACAAATACACATGGCCCAGCAATAAATAATTCAACCGAAACTCGTGTTTGATATGTTTACAAGTGCCACTTGTACCTAATGGGGAAGTAGTCATTTCCAGAAGCATATTAACCATAGTACAAACAACGTTTAAATCTGTAATATTATTTTTGATACTGTGTACCAAACCGCACACGCTTGTTTTTTAAATATTAAATGAGTACCCGAGAACCTGATACTATTTAAGCGACCCTAATGTCCGAATTTCTTCTTCAGTGTCACTTCTTCCTT
>JAAXOA010003327.1:0-11657 GCA_036561885.1 Salina celebensis
ATTGGCTTCCGTGGAAGTGTGAGTCTGTAAATGTTTGCATTCTTGTATCCGTTGGTAATTACAGTCCCTCCAAGCATGACACCGATTAGCAAAATTCGTAGCCGGAAAGAAGTCGTCAAACTCTCTGGAAACGGATTTCCTTGCTCTACGAAGACTTTGAAAACCTCCAATACGGAAAGTAGCCGGGCCTTCTGTTTTCTAATCGATGAAACTGCAAAACAGATGGCTATACTACTTACCCCCAGCCATAGCCAAACGTGACTTTCAAACACATTTACGAGCTCGTCGAACGCCAGCCAGGAGTCGCCACGATCTCCACACACGACAAAACGAAAATGCGTCAGCGGGTTGTTTAAAAGGATGGTTGGCGATACTGTCAGGTTCCGTAGATAGAATAAATTTGCTGAGAAGAATTGGGGTTGAATGTCTTCTAGCATTACATATTTCGGTGGATTTTGCACAATTATTCCAGGATATTTACATGCAGAAAATGTGCTGGTTCTGTAGGAGAAATTGTACATTATTAGTTGCATGATGTGTGCATATGCATCGATCAGCCTGGCTTTTCTTTCGTCCATCTTAAATCTGTCAAGTGCCTGGGTCGTGTTAACTCGGAGAGACTGGACACATTTCAAAAGTGAGCCGTCAATTGTGGGATCAATACGACTCAACTCCTCGAAACGGCCAACATTCCATTCAACATTAGCTCCCGGCTGAAATGATGTTTGGTCGTATGTCCTCCAGTTAGATATTGGCATTAGATCTGGGACAAATTTGGGGTGTCTTATGGGGTAAATTTTGAAATCCTGTAGTTTTTGCTTACCATGTAAATTTGCGAACTTTATCAAGAAGAAGTAAACCAAATGCCCACTTTCTGATCGCTTTGATTCAGGGAGAAAACTGATTCTAACCCATTGTTGGATCCAAATATTAGAAATTTGCTTGCGGGTTTGGTATAAAGGAAGTAGCAGGTTGACTTGGGGGATAGACGGCAGCCCATACATACTTGTAACCATAGACGACGGGTACGTCCAGGCTGTGGATTTGGCATGCAATACAAATAGGGGCATAAAGTAGTCAACGACAACCTTACAGTTGCCATTTCGACTTTTCATCGACCACAGTTTTAAGTTGATGGTTATACAATGGGTTAAACTACTATTTGAATCCTCAATAGGTTCATTCATATAGAAAGTCGAACTACAAGTACCTGTGTCGTTGTAGATCTGGCTCTCATTAAAGTATCCATTTCTCCGAAATTTGGAAGCTATCCATCCAAGGCGCTCACAATCGTCTGTTGTGTCATGGTTATCCACGTAATCTATGAACTTTCTGGGAACGAAATATTGACTCACCATAGGAACGATGGGTTGAGCATAGTCCACGTTCCAGTAGTTTCTTAAAATAATCAAACAGTTTAGTGATGTAAAAGGATAAAGAACAGCCCCAAAATCTAACTGATGAGCGTTTATCTGTTTTGCAAAACTAATATCTTCATGAAGCTGTTTCAAAAGATATTCATTTAGCTTTTTGGGTTCTCCTTTGCTACTTTTGCAAAAAACCGACGCCAGAAAGAACAATTCGAAGAAAGTATTCAATAGGTAGCCGAGACGGAATGAGACCATGGTGAGGATTTTTACTTCTTATGGGAGAGTAAGATAGAATGTTTGTGTTTGCTTTGTGATTGTTGCAGCCAAAAGTTCTGATATGTGCGTTAATTATTGTTTGAAAATGAATAGAATTTTGTATACGGAATGTCGAGCAACGTTTGTGTGGCCTTCTCTCAATGATAAGTAGTCGTTAATTGTTTAAACCTCTAATATACAAACAATAGCTGAAGTTATTAACAAGACAAAATTTGAGCACAGCATTCAACATTTATCAATTTGTTCATTAAAAATACTTGAATACTACTTATACTGACACTGGCAGTGTTTTTAGTCCACCTAAAGAAACCTCGTTATAAAATAATGGTTCGTGAATTCTGGTAAGTACCGGTGAACGCAGCTATCTGGCTGCGAGCTGCTTAGTTCAGGACAGAGTCTGATAAAAGCCATGAAATATATATCAAGTTGTGATTTTCAACGCTAAAAGATTTGTTGCATCACACGTTTTGTTGCAGCAGGGACACAGCTTGTAAACATGAAAAGGCTTTATAGAAACCTGAAAGGCAAGTCATTACATGAGCCATGCAGTTCCGACACAGAAACGTGCATGCAGTATTGAACCACTTGAAATTACTTCGGAGTTGTTATTGTATTAATTGTTAAGACGAGTGGTAAATACTTCAGAGTTTCTTATTTTTATAGTTAAATTAATGATGCGATTTGGAGTACTTCTTAGAAAGTTGACTGGAATTTTTGTTTGTACTCGGTTAATTAGGAGAAAGCTTACGACGAAGCATGATATACTACAGTATATTCTACCGTGGTTATATCGTACCAGTGGAGCTGAAATGTCAGTCGAAAATTGCAACTTTTTCCATTGCATATCGTGAATTGACCATAATATTGATTCAATGTTGACGCAGCGTTATGCGAAATGTGCTAAAAATATCACAGTTATTTTTGTAAAACACTATTCGGTTTTAAAATTCAATGACTCGTGGTTATGGATTTGGTTATGCTTTCCCTGCTTAATCGTTGGAAAAGATAGTGTAAACACGTATGAAACCTGTTTTATTATTGACATTTTACCTTCAGGTTCTATTCTGAATTTTAAAAGTTTTTTTTTCTTCAAAATAATTAGCGACTTTAATTTGCCGTCGCCCACCAGAGAGACGTGGAACAAGTTTTTTCGACACAATAATTGCTATACAAAATTGTAATACAAAATTTCAAGATAATAGTTGCTCGAAATGTTGATATGAGTAAGTATTTTGATTAATCTCAAAGGATTTGCGGTTCTTTATATAATATGTTATCTATGTTTACAATATATAATATGATATGAATACATTTATTCATATAATAACGACGAGTTCTGCCAATTACTAATATAATTACATTTGATTTTCTCTCTAACCAGTTTGCGAAAACAATACAAGTTTTTTTTCTCAGATTTGCGGAGTTTGAGCTTAACAAAAATTAAGGTTTTGCCACTTGAATTGTTACTAGTTACTATACATAAAATCAGAGTAATTATCGACATTTATAAAACGGTTTTATTAACTGCTAATCAAGGTTTTCTTACTGATTCACCTATTTTCATAGTACCATTATGACATACGATTTAAGAGCTTCATGCTCATTAGCTGTATCATTGTAACATTATAGTGGTTTTAAATTTCTAGTAATGATATAAGTTAGTGAAAGTCATGCACTAAGAAAAGGTTTCAAAAACTGTACAATATCATACCATGATTTACAATTTATACAAGTTATAAAAAAAATAGTTATAGTTCAGAAAATGTATTATTTTTATCGAATTTTGTGATTAAGACATTAAGACGTATATAAAATCATCAATAAAAATGAATGCATAATTCATCATAACATTAAGAAACATTTGGTTACAGAAACGATTCATCTTTTTGTTGTTTCTCTTTAATGCAAGACGTTAAAGCACCTTTAGTTCAGATTTTGAAAGATTTATACAGACAAAGATCTCGAGTATGCTTCTTCAGACTCATGGACCAAGAAAACTCTCTCTGACAAAACTTGCAGATATACGGCTTTTCATTCAAATGGCTTTTCACATGCGTTACCAAGTGCTCCCTGAACAAAAACATTTTCAGGCAAAACAAACACCCAAACAATGTATCGCAGCCCATTCGGTGACTCAACATGTGTTTCTTCAAATCTCCACGCCGATGAAATTCTCTTGAACATATTTGACACTTGTATTGTTGAGGAAAATGCACTTTTTCATGACTATTTCTGTTATTTGACGTCCCAAACGGCTTCCCACAAATCCTGCATTTGAAACTTTTCTCCATTGTATGCGATTGTAGATGCACTCGCAGATACTTTCTGGTATTGAACGATTTTAAGCAAACACTGCATTTCAAGACTTTGGCACCGTGAATCTGTCGGTGTTGTCGGAGATTATTTTTCCGTTTGAATTTCTTGCCGCATTCCGGACACTGCATCATATCTTCTTCCGCAATCGTTTTGTGGACAAAAGAATGTTGCCTTAACCTGTTCGTGGTTAGGAAACCCTTTTCACAGATCTCACAGCTGTATGGCTTCTCATAAGTGTGTTGTCCGAAATGTACTTCCAAATGAGTTTTCTGATTAAATGACTTACTGCAGAAAGTGCATTCAAAGGGCTTCCTATTTTCATGAGTGGCTCTAAGATGAAGCTTCAGCGCCACTGGTCTCTTAAAAGATTTTTCGCAGTGAGGGCATTTGTAAGGCCGCAGGTTGTCGTGAACCTTAATATGATGCATGAGTGCAGTTTTAGTTTTGAAACTATTTGAGCATAGATTACATTTAAATGGTCGCTCAGCCAAATGCACGGCCAGGTGATTGTCCAGATTTTGCTTTGACTTGAAGTATCTATCACAAACAGAACAGGGAAAAGATCCTTTGGAAGGTTCTGGAGAATGGAGCTCCTCGTGATATCGCAAAGCCTCACCAGACCTTAGTTCCTTCGAGCACAGCCTACAGAAAAAGGGTCTTTCGCCTGTATGAATGATGAAATGTGTCAACAAAACTCCGGATTTAAAAGTTTTATAACAAAACATGCAATCAAATAAGTCTCGAGTGCACGCGTGTTTCCTCTTCAAGTGAGCTTTTAGTTGACATGAATCTGCAAAGGTATCTTCACACTTTTCACATTCGTAAGGTTTCTCGCCGGTATGCACCAGTATATGCTTATCTAGGTTCACTTGTTGGTTACAAATTTTATTACAGAATGTGCACTTAAACAGACATAACGGATTGTGGATAGTCTCCATGTGAGTTTTGAGGGTTCTCTTTTCTTTTAAAACCTTCCCGCACTGGCTACATTCAAATGAACTCATTTTAACTAACTTTACACACGCCAAGATAAGCACTTCTCTAGCAATTCTGACTAATGGTTTCTAAATATCTGACACTTAAGACTGTATCTCACCAACGACTACTTTGGCTGTTAAGCACGACTTTTGTCTGTGCTGTGTTAACACACCGTCCGAGGTAAATAAAGAATTTAAAACAGCAGCAACCCAAAGTTCGTCAAGCACGGCAGCTGATGATGTCTGATAACATATAGAATAGTTCGCCTTTGGTGACAAGCTTTACCCGGTTTTATAAACTCAAAGTATGCACTTTGTTTCGGGTTTAAAAGTATTCGATACAAACCTATGATGATGAAAAGTAGTTAAAAATACATTGATAAAATTGTCCATCTAAAAATATGTTTGTCCACTTATTAAGATTTACTTTGGAATGAACCAGAAAAAAATTGTAGGCAGAAAGCAAGAGCGTTGTAAGAATGACATGAAATTATTCTCGTCACATGTTGTACTTTAGCCTAATGTTGAGTTGAAATGCCATGACACTTAATGTGGCATGTATACGCAGATTGAACGCTAAGAGAGTAGCGCTGAGGAATATTTTTTGCACATCATTATAGCATGCATGCATTCTCCATATTGCACATGATTGATGTTAAAAATGTTCTACAATGAAATGACATTCACTTTTAGATGCGAATGGCTGTGATACAGTTTCTACTGCTAGCTTCCAGCATCCACAAGCTTTAATATATGTACTGTCAACGACAACTTGTTAACACAGATATAGGCTCGGCTAGGATAATTGCTAAATAATAGGTTTCGTAAATTTTGAAAAAGGAACAATAAAAGCAAAACGTATGGTCTAATGGAAATGTATTGAAAATCCACTGCAAGATAAAATCTAGTAATAATCCTGATTGGTGAAATGAAACTATGGTTACACGCTTCATTTCTGGCGATGAAGGATTAAACTTTATTTTTAGAACTCGGTCTTTCGATGCATTATCGATATTATCATTATCTAGACAAAAAACAATTGGAAAGACCACACAAACTCTGTTGGGACCATACCACAAAGTCGTCCACTTCATTAGGTCAAGCTTACATTGCCTAATTATGTTCAATAAATTTAAATCCGTCGCCGGTAATCTGTGTTTAAACTAATTTAAACCCTAATCAAGCCCATATTTTCGTGTTATGACCAATATGTGGTAGTATTTTCAATTGTTAAATAGTATAACTGTTTTGTATTGATGATTGGAATTGATGATACTACATCTTTTGTAAAAGAAATGCAATTACGTTTTATTCGAATTTGGTATCAGCATTTGAAGTTGAAAAGCCGTTTTTCGATATTAGAAACCATCTTAATTTCTACTTTTGCAAAATGGACCTCATTTAGGTTGTTATGCAATTATGATTAGCTTTTAATTATCATTCTTTGAATATGAGCACTTTTTACACATATACACAACGGGCATTTAATGTTGAAGCATTAGACTGGCGCCTTTACCTACGTCACACGTAGACAAGCACAGTTTTGTAGGACGGATTCTTGTTCGAGCTACTTACAAACAGTTCAATGTTTGATAATTTTCTTGTGGCAGTAATGGAAAATAATCGTTTTTTGAAATGAGGTACCTTAACGGTTAATAACATTTTTTAGATTTACACTTTGCAAAAGCCCCTGCTCTAAGATGATTTACGTACTTCTACTTGTTAATTATTAAAACTCATTTCCAGGTTTTCTGGTATGTCTAATGTAAGCTATCATACCCGTAGCCAGGAAGAAGGGATAATCAAAAGGATGTGCGATGAGCCTATGGCTTACTGAATTACTAAATTATTCAGGTTGGTTTACCACTCGTCCGTGATTAGAAAAATCAGTGACTTACTGTGTCCAGCTCATTACAACTTAAATACTAGTGCTATACCTTTCCGTCGACACAAATCGAAACAATGAAAAAGCTTGTGGCAGCGTTAAAGTTGAGTGGAACAATGGATTTATCATTTATATTTCGCCAATTTTTGGAATGGAAACGCCGACCTGTTTGCTTTAAAGTGAAGTGACGGAGTCAGCTTCATACCGAAATTTTACTCACCTATTGATATTATTGATTCTTAAGTGGCATTGACAAACAATATCCTGGCATAGCTCTTGTTCTTCAAAATATGTAATATCCCGTAAACAGTCTCTTGGACGCTGATTTGTTTCCTTACCAGGATCGATACGATGACAATGAACATGAATAACGTTATAGGCATTAAGCAAGTGTACATAAAACCAGGAAATTTGGTCGGTCCAAGTTCAACGCCGATGGTTTCTAATGATATTGTCAAAATTTTCTTTGATGTTTCATATTTTCTGTGTATTTCACCTTTTCGAATAGCTTTGAGAGGCCAGACTTACGTAGTCCATACATGGAAACCACAACAGAAAAATATAAGATACCATATGAGAATACTACTTGGATTAGATAACTATTTCGAAAGATTCTTACATGAATGGTTTCGTCTACGTAGATAATTTGCGTTGTTATTACGTCACTAGTTCTTTTATCACGAATAACACACCTTCGTTATCGATTCTTCACGGATCATTCAAAGGACGCTTCCGCACTTATAGAGACCTTAAGGGAGTTCTTTGGAGGGGCAACTTTCATTATTGCTGCTTCGCGATTCTGGCTTCGACAATATATTTACGTGGACATCGTAAATTCACGAAGTAACTACGCTGCATCTACAGAGAATCATGTAAGGCAACAATAAGCGGCAAATCGAACATAGAAAAGTTTATAAAGTAAAGTGGAGTAAAAGGGATCAATGTAATTTTTTGCGTTTGAATATTTTCCATTGTCGTAGAAAAACACTAGATGCTTCCGCACAACGGTCATTCTTGGACTCGTTATTAGTATAGGGATGGCAGAAATGCTGGGACGCTTGCGAGTCGCGATTTTGGATACCTGGGATTGGACTAGGTGCTCTGCGGGCCACGCCAAATTATCTTTTTTCGTTGGTGGATTACCAAATTGTACAACAGGAGGACCTGGAACATTCCCACCGACTTCGTCCGATATAATATGGTCCATAGCTAAGGAAGTATCTTCAACTATTTCCGTGTTTGCAATCATATCCTACATAGTCTGTCTCCTGGCTCATTTGTGGAGGCTTCACGATATGGTTTCAAATCGTACAGCAGACTGGATGGCACAACTTCGAACAAAACTCAATTCGGCAGAGGGGCAGCAGAATCAGCAGGTGAAAACATTTTGTTGGTATGATATTTGTCGTGGTCTAACTGATGTTGCAAAGTTTGCTGAGCTTATCAATCCGTAAGTGCTCAGCTAGCTGCTGTGACGCACGTTGCCCCAAATCTTCTACAACAAAGGACAGCGGGACTGGAGCGAGGGCTTGAACTCAGTCGACCGCACTAATATTGTGAACAAGAAACAGCACAAGCCTCGGTCACACACTACTACCCGGAGAAGCAACATTAAAATAATCTTTGAACTGTGTGTTCCCTTTTGTAAATAAATTTAAAGTTTTCGTTTTCATTGTAACATCTTGTGTGTTGACAAAGATCATTTATTTATTGGCTGGGTGCACATATAAGTTGCGGGCATTAGTGTGTAGAGTTCCTTCCAGCGAGTTTTGATCATCCTCCATCCCCTCCAGGGTCATCCTTCATCCAGGTCCTTGGAAGAGCTCCGTCTTCATCGGTGGTTGGTGAAGACGCGACTGTGTGGAATCGCTGTGTGCTGAAGTGAAGGTGCTCAGGGTGGATCTTCCAAGAATAGCTGTTCCAACCCTCCAAGCTTGAGATAGCAAAGCACCTCCATTTCACTGCGCATATTTTTACCGGAGTATTTTATTACCCACTATTCATAGCAAAGGTACTTCGACAAGATAGTGTCGTATATTTAGTAGAAAATCTTCTTGGATTGGGTCTGACCGCGATAACACTCTTGATGTGCGCTGAGCTGAAGGCAAAAGTCAGACAATGTATAAACGAAATTTATATTGAGACCTTCTGGATAGACGGCTGGAAAGATGAATATCCTAGTCACATGGTTTCAGTAACCATGGAGAAAATTGCTCTGAGATTCACTACAAGATACGATGTTGACTATGCTTTCTTGGGAGTCGTAAGTTATATCTCTTATTCCTTGCCCCAATAGATGAAGCTAAAAATCTAAATTGAACATTTGCGTTTTTGGTTTTGTGTAAACAGTTTTTCGGATTCTGTTTCACCCTTTACGCTATTTGCTCTGGAAACGTAGCTGGGGTTTAGATTCAGGCCATTTCATTAGCAACGTGGGTCTCCTGATGATAAAATCGTCGGATCAAAACCGGATCGCCAGTTTGAAATTCCATTGAGCATGAAACAATTATTTGTTTAATGTAGTATTTATTTACAATATCTGGCTGAATCACCAAAACAATGAGCTATTCACTTAAAATCTTGATTAATTGTATGTAGAATTCAATTGCTTGAGTTTCATTGTGTCGTCACTGCCAAAGGGCCGCAGAAATGATGTTGTCTGCATAAACAGCTCCCGCGTCGAGCATAAGTGTTTTTTCACATTTGATCGGTCCGATGTAGACCTCAACTGACGGAAGGGATTTTAGGTACGCAGATATGAAAGCTCTTTTATTTTTAGTGCACTTCAAATTATTCATAGCGATGTGGAACCTCCACCATAGCTCATGATTAGCAGAATCCACAGGGGATAGCCAGTACAAACAGTGTGCAACCAACGTCCCGATAAACTACAACAAATTTTAGTGACCATTTAAGACTAGGAGACGAAATTCTTCCTTAATGGTATTTTAAGGCAACTTACAAACCAGTCGCTTATAAGAACTTTTATCTCCTCCCACCGAGCATTTGGTTGACGGATGGTTAAAAAGAATGTATAGGACTGGATTGTTTGTTGTGTGCCCATTGCAAAAAGAACCTTCAGCATAACATCATTGAACCCGGCATTTTGTAACAGTTTGAACGCCCTTGCCAGTTTTCCGTGGCTTTTAATAAGCTCATGTTACTCTGACGGAGAAATTTCGCTTCCTTCCTTTTCAATTTTACTTTTAATCGCGTCCAAAGCCGCCCTAATACAACTAGCCATAGCGGGTGGAGCCGAAAAGCCACAAACCGCACTAATTTAAACTACAACATCTTGAATGAAGTAAAGAAACTTGCAAATGTTCTGTAGTAATACACTTTCCCTAAGAGAAAAGTAGTAGATTGAGGCTACATCAATGACAACAAAGTCGCCACTCAGTAAACCTTGACCCATTTGGAAAATAGCTGGATACTCTGCGAGGCTACAACACCCAAATATAAGTCTTGACATGGTCATTCATTCTATAGCCATTAACAATTAAAGAATTGTAAAATTATTACCAAGCGAGAAGCCAAACTATTAGTGAAAGGCACAACTATGGAATCAGTTGTATTAAGAAATGCCAAAGTGAAAATCTGGAAATATTTAACTAAAATCGAAAGTGCTGCAGTTAGTTTACAGTGGCTGGCCATTTCATTAAACACTCCAACGTTTAGTGGCGAAAACTGAGAAATACTAATAAAATGGAAGGGAATAAAATAAGCGGAGTTAAGCTATATAAGAGCTAGAACTAATTTATGGAGAATCAAGCGTTTCCTCCTGACATTATCACGCCACTGTTATTAAATGTTATGGAAAAGGAAACATGGTGGATTTTACCACCATGCTATTTATTATTCATTTGTCGAATATACAGTTGATACACTGGAGCTTCTCTTGAAAAAATCGTTAATAATTAGCATGCGTTCATAGCAGATGGCAATTCCTTTTTGCTGGAATTGTGTAAATTTATTAGGAAATAATCATATAACATGGTCACTTTATACAGTCAGTGAATACCAAATAATTGAAGGATGATTTCTCTCGGAAATGAACCGATTTTGGTTTAGACGGAGCCAGATAGGTTTTGTTTGCCATATTCTCACAGCTTTTTCATGAAAGATTGATTCTCAAATGCTGTAAGCTTTCTGTGCTCCTGAATATGCCAATCGTGCATGATTCATAGTTCTCTTAATGATGGCAGCTGTTACGAATACTTATAATAACATAGAAAATTACATATTCGGTTAGTTTACATTGGCATCTACAGTCCATTTATGAAATACATTTTAAATCAGTAGCAAACATACAAACCAAAGCACACGTCTCATGCTATATGATAAGTTATAAACACACATTAATAATGTTAGCCGGCGATTTTGCAAATAACAGTTTCTATGAATGTGGGAAAGCATCCTTTCCGCAAACTAAAATCATGCCAACACCGAACTACCCAATATGTAACCTAGCATTATTAATATTCTGGGCGATTGAGCTCGGGCAGCAGTCAATCAGGAAATCCTTATTCCGTACCTAAATACCTAGATACCTAAATCTATTTTCTAATTAAACATATTTCAGTGAAAGCCTACCATATGCACGGTCGATTCAATACAATCTACAAACCAGGTCAATCTAAAAATTGTTACGTCCATCACCTTTTCGATTCAAAGTGAATTTCCTTGAGCATAATCGGCAAGCATGCTTAATTTAGTTCTATAATTAATTACCCTAAATGCGCATGCATATTAATTGTGAAAAGCATAGAGTACCTTACGCAAACGAATCTAAATTTGTGCCTGGTACTACTTGTAGCCTATTTTTGTGGATGG
>JAAXOA010003328.1:0-11655 GCA_036561885.1 Salina celebensis
CTTTGGAAGTTTTTGACGTGCCAGTAGGGGAAACCGGAAATATCACGGTCACGTATATGGTCGGAAGAAAAGACATCCGCACGCATACTTGGCACTACTTCATTATCAGTAAGTGGTCATGGTCATTATCAATCTAGAATTGAATTAAGTCCATCCCGTTTTAATTTAATATTAATTTAATTAACAGATGAAACGACAAACAGCAACAAAGGACTCAAGCAAACTGTGGATGGTGTAGTTAAAGTTTTCATGTGCAGGTCGGCAACATCGAAGCGGCCGGTGTTGTCACTTTCCCGGCTGTCTGACAACGGATGTCCTGAACCAAACAAAGTAAGGAATCATTCGTCCAAAAACTTTCTTCTTCTTCGTTTTATATTTTCATTAAACAACAACGTTCAGTAGTTTCAGTATTCTTAAGAAGTTGCATGCGAGACGTTCTTCAAGGTCGTTGTGTGTCCCTAAGCAACCCGTGGTCATTTCTTTTTATAGGATCCCTTCTCTGGTGTCCAGGACTACACCGAAGAAGACTGCGGTGTAGGTTGTACTCTTTTGCGAACCAAGATTGAGCAAGGCGTGGTGAAATGCACTGGAGATGGAGTAGACCAAACGCTTATGTTCCCGGAGGAGGTGCAGTGCACCGGAAGGCCGTATTTTATCGACAGAGGGAAAACGAAAAACTTAACGCTGACAGCGAAAGGGAACAGATTACTGATTCCTTGCATTATAAACAACCCGAATGCAGATGTTTACCTGTTCCACGAAGAAGACGTAAGGGAAACCAAACATTTTCTCACAATGCCCCAAACACAATATATGAACATTTTCATACCAATTTCTTTAATGCGTCTTGTTTTTCAGGGCGTTATGACTGAAGTCACCGATAACTCTACGTTTGACTTGAAATCCGGCTTTTATTTGGATACTTCCGGTATGAAGGATCCCTACGGAATCTATTTATGCACTAGTACACCTGACACAGACGATCACACTGATATGGTTCGTTATCACGTGAACCCTGTACAAGGTAATGAAAAATGTTTGTTATCTTGATTATGACAACTGGATTTTCAATGATTATCAACCAAACCTTTGCAGATTATGAGTTCTTCCCTCCTCAAGAAACTGTATTCGGCCCTACCCCCTTCAAGTTCATGTGGGAGTCTGTAGACGAGCTAGAAGTGGTCAACTCATCGATAGGAAAGTTTGAAAAAGGAATGTTTGCAAAATCGGACGGAGCTAGGCCCCATATTGGAACGTTCCAAGTGTTCGGAAACTTTACTGATGAAGAAGATCCTCAGGAAATCCAAGTTGTGAGGAAGTCTGACCAAAAAGTTGTACACACTTGGCGTTTCAAGTACATGAGTGAGTCATTTCACTTTGTAAATATGAAAGTTGGAAGTAGTTTTGATAGGAATTTTGTCGGATTTTACAGGTAAAGTCGGACTGACATTGGACAAAGAGAAGAATTTGTTTAGATGTCAAGCAGCGTCCGAAAATCAACCAATGTTGTACGCAGTTCCATGCGATAATCCAAACGTTTGTAAGCTAGAAAGGAAATATTACGATGACGAAGAGGAGGACATTCGCGTTGGAAAGGAAAACTCGCACTGTGGCGATGGCTGTGTTCAGCTCAAAATCTGGAGAGACAAACCTCTNATTACGATGACGAAGAGGAGGACATTCGCGTTGGAAAGGAAAACTCGCACTGTGGCGATGGCTGTGTTCAGCTCAAAATCTGGAGAGACAAACCTCTTGGATTCGTGAGATGTAAAGGGGACGGAGTTGATGAAACGTTACAGTATTTCCTTACGGAAAATTCAACTTTGTGTGAGTATTTATGTAGAAAAATCTCAAATAGGATTAGACCTGAAATACTTATAAGTTGTCGATATTTTGTATAGTGACTGAAGAAGAGAAGCCATCTTTGGAAGAGTTCAAAACGCCAGAAATTGTGAATGGAATTCGTCGGCTCAGAGTTGGCGAAACGGCCGACTTCATTTGCAAGGGAAGCAGATACTTTTATTCCAAGGGCTTCCAGTGGGCAATCGAAACTAGAAATGGACAACGGAAGTTTATCGGTAAAGGACACATAACCGAAATTGTACAAGTGGCAATGTCTTAATTTCATGTTTTACTATGCAGACGCCAAAGTGCGAGAAGACGTCCTGGTGAGGGACCAAGTGCGAAGTGTGATCAACCTCAAGATTTTAGACGCAGAATGGAAAAGCGTTTGGTGCTACACTCCTGAACTGATGTCCAACAACTGGAGCAAATATCTCACAGCCAATTTACTTAAGATAATTGTGATAGTTTAAAATTTTCAACATTGGTGATTTACAAACTGAATCCTCTTGCAAATTGTACATAACATTGAATGATCTTTTTTAATTTATTTTTTTGAATCAAAGCTGTAAATACAAGTTAAGTCTGTTAGCCAAAAACGGATCGCAAATAAAGAAACGTAAAATCAAGCAGTTAAAGTTTTGTCAGAACGTTGAATCCGGTTCTTGAGAAAGGCCCACTCGACGTGGATTGAGTTTCCTAGGAACTGATTACCATCGAGACTGGCCTTGGCAGCAACTGCTTCTTTGTACTGGTCATATTCAATCATGGCGTATCCTTTCAGGAATCCCGTCCTACGGTCCAAGTTCAAATGCAGACTTTTAATCTGGCCAAACTCGGCAAACAAACCTTCAACATCGGTCTCCATCGCTTCTTCGTGGATACCTGTCACAAACAGAATCCACCCGTCGACAGATCGTTGGGCGACGACATCTTCGCCAACTTCTTCACCGGAACCAAGCACCGTTTCGTAGTTTTTTAAGTGTTCACTTGCAGAGCCACCGGATGAGAAGCCACGACCTTTCTTCTTCCGGGTGTTTTCTTTTAGTTTAAGAAGTTTCGCTTCGTCGTTGTCATCAACGGCCATGCGTTCTTGGGCGTGGATCTCCAAGTCCAAGACGTCGGCTACGCTAACTTCTAAACAAATGGAAAATAATATTAGATAAAGCAATACAAACTACGAAACTAAATTAAAACTATGGATTGCACATAAGCCTTACGCGCCATTAGGACGGAAGTTTCGATGTTTCTAAAACTTAAAGAGTTTGAAAATTTAAATGCGTTATTTAAATGTTGAAAATGGTTAATTTGACGAGGTGATCGATTGAAATTGAAAGGCAATCAGCCGTTTATGTTTTTAATAGTGATTACACAATTTTGTTATTGAAGAATGGCGTAAAAAGTACACAAATGAATACTTGGAGAGCGGCTATGTAATGTTTGTCTGCCTTTTTGGTGTGTAAAATTTATTTTCTAAACTTACCTAGATAATTATTGTTCGATAATAATTTAGAAAGTTATAAACAGTTTATGTAAATATATTATATGATCATTTCCTCTTCGGTAAAATAGGGTAAAATTATCATTGTCAAAAATTAAATTCCCACTTGAAGTTGTTGAATAGGAAATTTAATTGTCGAGTTTGCCCAGGCGGGCGAGTCAAGTAATGGAACAAAGCAGTACACTGCAGTATGCAAGTTTTCATCAATTTCCAAGTTAATTGAGCTCATTACAGCTGAAAAGTTTTGAACTTCAACTTGGGTAGCTGGGGTGGCTGGAAATTCTAAAATTCCGTTCTTTCCTTCAAGGCCCCACTGAAGTCCTCTTGAGTAGAAGTACCTATTAGCAAAGCATCTGAACGTGGCTAGAACCATTTTGCCTTGGCGGCGCAGGGCGGTGATATCCAGCCGGATTTCTTTTAGTTTTTCAGCGTTTTCAATTGATGCGTCTGCGTTACAAGTTAAAATCCGGAATAAGAATCAAATTCCTCGATTAAGTACTTTTAATCATCTCCCCTTACATGTCATCAGGTCCTTGTCATAGAAGTACTGCGACAAAATCTCCATGTTATCGGCCCCTTTGCATCGGAGGAAAACACTGAACCAGTTTGGTGAAGAGAATGGCAGCTCGCGGCCTTTTACTTCAAGTTCTGAACACCCCTCGCCACAGCTGGAGGCAATTGCTTGGCTGTTGTCACCTTTCTGAAAAGCATAATCAATTATGTACGGACTCTATGGAAACTCTGGCTTTAATTCTTACTCCATTCAGAAGCCTCTTCATGATTTCACATTCGTTTGGTCGGCGACATGTGACAGCGGCGAGGGAGGGTGCCTCACCAGAATTCATTTGGCATTTGAAGCTGCTAGTTGAGTTGTCATACCAGAGACCAACGGACTTATCCGAATTTCTTTGATTTCCTAAAATTACACATTACTATTGAATCTCATATACTAATTCACATCGTTTGTTTGGTAGTTTACCACTTAAAATCGGTGGAAATCGATACGTTTCGTCGATTCCTTGACCACTACAGTTGACCACGCCTTGTTTTGTTGGAGTTATAAGAGCTACACAGTTGACACCACATTTCGTCGTTTTCTGTTCGGTATTGGTTTCTACTGATTTCCCATCGCTGCTAACCTGAGTTAGTCTAATGGAAGGCACCTCATTCCCTCCAGATTTGCATGTGAACACATGAAAGTCATTCACTTTCTCGTATTTCAGCTCGGCAACGTCTGCAAAAACATGTCATCGTACTTCACCCATTGAAGATTCATTTACGATTGTTTGTAATGTTAAACTGAAGACATACGCTGTGGTAGATTCAGATAAACTGTTACAAAATCCACTTGGTTGTGATTAGCCAGACAGGTATAGACGGCAGGTGACGTCCTGTCAATTTGCGTAGTTATGTAAAATCCCCTGGTAACATCAAAAGGTGCATGGATCTCGGTGTCATTCATCATTAAATTCACTTTAACTTCAGGACTGTTGGCTAAGCAGGGAATATAAAACGGTGAATTGGTTTCAGGCAGCGTTACGTTTATAAAGGAACCCTGGCGGAGCATGTGCGGGACGTTCGGACCTAGCATAACAACATTTATCGTTTAAGCAATTAAATTGATTGAAAACATGCTTATATTATAAATTGAATTATGTACTTGGAACAAAAATGTAAAATGATGCTAGTTCTGAAGCTTCATATTTGTACTTTACTACATATCGCCCAGTATCATTGGGGTTCTTATGACGCAGATTGATGAGCAAACGGCTGTGGTAGCAGTAAGTAGAACTGTCATAAAAGTCGAGGAGCTGGCGATCCGATTGAATCAAAGGAGTTCTTGTGGGCTACTCAGAAACATTAAAACTTAACTAAATTCATTTCTACAACGCATAATATAACAAGCTTTATATAGTCGTATCATATTACCCCCTCGCCGTTTCCAACAAAGCTCCACGTGAATGGCTTCTGGCCTGATACTTTCACCGCAATTTGCTTCACATCTTCAGGTATCACGAAATACTCCAGTTTATCCAGCCGGGTCTCATTCAAAGTTAAGTTTAGTTTGGACGGAGTGGGATAAATGTAGATTAAATGAATAGAGTTTGTTTCATGGCAGTGCTCATCTGAATTCTGAAAAAAAATCATTGTTTGATTCATATTATCATATTATTTTTTTGATTATCAAGATTTGTCATTTTGTTTTCTACCTCAGATCGGATGAAAATTGGGGTTGACGCATTATGCCATTCATCCGTGGAACCCGCCTTGGGCACAAAACAATAAACCCTCGCGTAGTCAAAACGATCAATTAGCAAACTAAATGTTGACGCTACGTGAGCAGCCGCAGAGTAGCTAAACTGAACATCATAAATGCTATCCTTTTGGTATATCATCTTCCCTTTGTTCGTTTCAACCGCCCACTTGATTCCGTTGGAATACAAAAATGGAGCTGCCATGCAACTGAATTTAACGGTTTCGCCCATTTCCCATTCGATATTGGAGCCAATGTGTTGAACCTCTCTGGTGGGATTTTGGTCGTTAGCTTGGGCAACACTCAAGTAAACGAAGCCGTCAGCACTTTTCTCAGTGTCCCAGACGATGTCGTCTTTAACTGAAACCAAAATTATAATTGAACGGTCATGCATAAAAGTTGACCAAATACAAAATATGTCACATATTCACAATAAAACACGCTTACAATAGACATCTTTAACGACTCTGTGTTCGTTAACTCCATCACCAACACAGGAAACGTTTAAAATCCCATTCAAATACATGGACCGTATGGTTATCGCTCTGCAGCCCTTGTCACTCTCGCAATCCTCCACAATCTCAGAGTTTTCAGCGTCGTCATGGTGAAGTGCCGGATTCGGGCAGTCCTTTTCATGACATTTCCTCATCAATTCACACGTGTCCTCGTTCAAACACTGATAATATCTGATCACCGGACTGTTACTTGTCTTTGACCGGCAAACAATCGTTATCAAATTTTCTCCTTTGGAATCCTCTCTGGTATCCACATGAAGCCCAGCTTTGTACTCCGAATTTCTATTGATTTGCTGGAATGTCCAAGTGTGAAGCACCAATCCATCCATTTTCCTCCTCAGCTTTACTTTTCTCACTTGGCCCTCCTTGGCAGGTTGCATTATAACCAGCTTTCCACCAAAACCATACCGTGGATCAATCGGATCCTCCCTACCTAATGTCAAATTCCTGTAGGTTTCCTCCGTGGCCGGAACTATTTCAAGTACTTCGTCCGCTTCCCATGAAAACTTTATTGGAATCTGACCAAAAACATTTTCCTCTCTTGGAAACACCTTAAAATTAGTTCCAAGCTTCCTCTTAACTTGAACAGTAACAATGTCACTAGTATCCGAAGGGTCTGTGCTGCTACTACACAAATACTCGCCAAATAGGTCCTGCATTTCTTCACTATTTGACTGGGTCAAGAGGAATCCTGACGCGGGATAGAATTCAATATCGCTGTCGCCAAACTCCTCGTCGTCTTCAGACCAAATTTTCTTAAAACCGGATTCCGTTTTCTTGTAGAGGAAGACCGAAGACGCCGATTCAGAGTTGGAAAGACAAGGAATCCTCAGCTTTTCAGTGTCGGGTGTCAGAGAAACTACCAAGTTGGAGCCTCGCTCAATGAAAAATGGCCGACCGGCTTCAAAAGGGACGGGTGGGAAATTTGATCGTGTCATCAACGCCATCGCCAATACATTTTACTTCACCTTGGGGCAGATAACTTGTGAGCATGATACAGCCCGTGGTGTCGTCATCGGTGGGAGGACAATCGGTGACGTTATAGTAGACAGAAATGTCGCTCATATTTTTAATTTCCATGGATTTAAAACTAATTTGAGGGACTTCGTCAGAAGAAGAGCGGCAAATGAAGACATGGAAGTATTCATAGTCTTCGTATTTCAAACCGGACACTTTGCTCAGCAAGAGGGTCTAGGACTTGATAGTTCCAAGTGTGAATTGATTGATTTTGATTGTTCAATAGATTGACTTGACCAGTGCTGCGAGCAGTAAGGTTCCAAAGGGTGGCTGAGCCGAGGTAAAACATCGGAGCATCTTTGGAAATTTCCTCGAAACCTTTTTTGGTGATAAAATTGTTGCCAGATTAAAACATTTGGAGTGATTTCCGCTGGGGTAAACTCCAACTGTGGGTTTTGTTTGGTTGTCCAGGAAAGGTAAGGAGCGGAGGACTTCACTATGGGTTTCTCTGGCGCGATTTTCTCCTCTAGAAAGAAAAATTATAGAGAGTTGTTGGAAATTCATCATGAAACTTTATGTTAAACTGGTTTAATTTTCGGTAATCACTCACCCGATTCTAAGATAAGATTCACAGTTAAGAGCGGCTTATCTGCGCCCTCAAATTTGCACTGATGTTTTAAAATTCTAGATGTGTTTTCGAACGCGATGCTCCTCTGTGGAACAATAAACCCTGCAAAAGGGTCGTATCTTATTTTGGCATAGTTGGCAGGTCTCCATTCAGTCTAGCCGGAATATTTTGAACAATCAACAGTAGCAAAACTTCTATATGATTTTAAATTACACAATTAAAGAATAGTTACCTGGTTTTCACCTGCCAGTTTATACAAAGTCATGTTTCCTTTCATAGTTTTGCTTATACAGGGTAAAGTCACCAAAGTTTTAGACAACTTTTCTGGATCTTTTGATACGGTGACGTTGACCGAGCTCCCTTCCTCCGGGTAACTTGCAGGAGTGCCTAGAAGGCCAAATTACTCATTTACAACACCCCCTTAAAGCTTAATTAGTTTGGAAATTTACTTGGAACAAAGAGCTTAAAAGAGTTCTTCCGTGGGCCTTTCTTCGCCCTCGTACTGTTCACTTCCTGGCATTTGTACTCCCCTGACAGTTGGTCGGTCACGTGGGAAATGACTATAGCACTGGAGTAACATGTCGCTCCGCGGCTAATATCATTTCCGGTCCATCTTGTATTAACTATTTTAAAGCTGGACGAAGCCTTTCAGAAAATGATAACGTTTTAAAATAAATATTTTTTTTACCGAGGTTTAAAATTTCTCAACTTACCCCAGCTCCTTTATAAGTCCACTTAATAGGTGAATGTGCGCTACTACATTCAATGACGACATCTCTTTGGATCCTTGACGCTATTAGGGTATAATAAAGAAGCCCCTTTTCCCCAAGGATTACTCCAGGTTCCTCATTAAGAACGTCGTCAACCACTCTGATTACGACTGGACTTTTTATGTTCTTAGTTACAGTACAGGGATTTTTAATCCTGCTGAAATCATTCTTCCCTCCCCCACAAAAAACCACTTTTAGGAAAGAAATCCCTAGAATAAAGGAGAGAAAGAGTTTAGACATTTTGAAATCCTCAAAATGGCTGTGATTTAGACAAAGGCTGGAAACGAACTGACAAAGAAAGAATTGAATGCTGTCCCGTTTGAAAATGTCAATGAACCAAGCTATAAATCGTGAGAAAAATTAATCATCCACCGGGCATTATAGAAAAAAAATCATTATCAAGCATAATCATAAGACGGTATACCGTTAATGGATTTCTATCTGTTAAATTAGTACAGGTTTTCTTGTTCTCATGAGAAAGCAAACCGGAACATGGATAAAAGCGTCATACCGATTTAAAATGTAAATGACAGAGCTTTGATATGAGAGAAAAACAGGTTGCAGCTTTTGCATATGGTGGCCATGATGTTGGAGTAAAAATAGGTCAGCGTTTTTTTTTTCTGCGAGGATGGAACAAGTGGTCAGGGCAGCGATTGGGTGAACAAAAGCCGGCTCCAAACTTTCTGCCGCGAGACTGTGTTCGTGTCTTGTTAGAGCATAGACTGGTGTTGTTGTACAAGTTTTCTTGATCTAGTGAATTAAGATTTTTTTTCAAAACAAAAAATAAAGTTTACAAATATAAGTCAGTGGTTAAATATGGCGAAGGAGATTGTAAAGGAAGAGGAGACAAGCGTGGAGGATGGTGAGAAGGGGCTGGCGAAACAGTCCGGGGAATCTCCACCGGAGGAGGCAACCGAAGGTGCCACAACTGATAACCTCAAAGAAGCTGACATTAGTATCTGCAGCGGATTGGATAAGCTCTGTTTGACTACGGTGGAGAAGAAAACTCCAGTGGTAGAGATGGATAAGAACGTTCCGCAAGCAACTCTGGGGATTGAAGATGCGGAGAAGGAGGAGAAAGACGCAGCAGGAAGTGTAGTCAACAAAGAGGGGGAAGTTGTGAAGGAACCTCGGGCAGAAATGCAGGAGAAACAAGTAACTACAGATGCTGAAGAGTCAGAAATGAAGGTCAAAGAAGATCCGGAAATTCAGGATATCAAACCGGCAGTAATTTTCAAGGAAGCTAACGGTGAACCAGAAGCTCAGCAAAAAGTTGCTGATATTAGTATCTGTAGTGCATTAGCCAGCGTCAGCTTGGCTCCAGAAGGATCGGTGGAGGTTAAAGAACCTGAGGTGGAAGTGAAAACTGAAAACAATTCTGAAAAAGAAGCACCTGAAGAAGGAGGAGAATCAGGAAAGGACAGTCAGATTTGTAGTGATATCGACAAAATTACGCTATTGGAAACGCTGGAGAAGCAACAGGAACAAATTGAAAGAGGACGTCGTGAGGAAACTGCTGAATCCACGGAGCAGGACGATGAAGAAAATGAAGATGGAACTCCGAAACCAACTGAACGCGGAGACCTTCCTGTTGAAACTCTTATTTGTGAACATAGAGCTAAACTTTACCGGTTCGACTCGGCCACTAAATCTTGGAAGGAACGCGGAATTGGAAACATTATCTTGGTTCAGTCACTGGAAGACCCTAAAGCCTGTCGAGTTGTCATGTGGGTCAGATGGAAATGGGAGGATTGCTTGTAACTTCCGACTCTATCCGGAACTAACCACGTCTTTGCACCAAGGCAACCCTAAAGTTGCTTGCTGGAGAGCGCTTGACATGTCAGACCAAGAGGAACCTACATGGGAATCCTTTTCTTGCAGATTTGCTTCAGCTGAGCAGGTAAAACAAATAAAATTTTAGGAACTCAAATATCTCCGGAGTGTAATTATTTATCTTTTTTTGTTTCTAGTGCTCCAGCTTTACAACAAAACTTGTCCAGTATGCAACAGAGCCGCCTACTTTTGTTTCCGTTGAAACTATCGAAGAGTCTATCCCAGAGTTGGAACCAAACCAGGAGGAGGAAGCGGAGACATCAAATTGTGCAGGTTGCATCGGGTGTAACCCAGACGAGTACCAGTTCCCGGAACATGTTCACGGTGCAGGACCCGTGGATGCCATCATTGATATCAAATTAGGGCCAGAATCATGTGCAGAATTTCCTGTAATCAGTAAAACCCTCGGATTTCTTACTTAATTGAACTAACTTCTTGTAAACTAACGAACTAGTCTTCGCAAAATCGCATTTAAATTTCCAGTTAATATGAATATAGGTAATAATAATAATATCCAATTTAGTTGGGTTTCCTGATACGTCGTAATTTTCCCCCATAATCAAGTTCAAAATGTAAGTGAATTTACGTATTAATTTATTGAATGCCAAGTTATTCTCATGATAAATAAAAACAATCATTATGGAAGAACGTGGGTTTTTAATATTTTTTTTATTAACTTAATATATTTTTGAAACAGGTTTTGGTTACTAAATTTCGAATCCAAATTTACTAATATCATATATTACTTTACGTAAACTTCATAATAATACATCTAGTAGTTATGCAGCATTTTAAATATTCATACAAGGAGTATAATATTTTTTTCTTAAAAAGTTCATCTCAAATAGTTTCTCAAAAATCATTACAGTGATGCTGTGCAAAACACTTATAAATTACTTTCAATTCAAGTAATCGCAAACCTTACACTACATAAATTTTACTAGCTAAGTCATTTTGAGAAAAAAAAACATGAAAACAATCAAATGTACAGTTAATACTTTATACTGCCGTTGTTTTTATTACAAATTAATCACCCAAAAATATTAAACATTTACTCAGTACACATAACAAAAAGACATGTTGGAAAAATCTAACCTATCCAGGTTTTTTTGCTTCAGAATTCATTTTCCCTCCCTAAAATACCTAAAAATTCTATCGAGGTGATACTCCCTGACGTTATGACCCTAACATGTTTCATTTGAAGACATAAAAAAATAAAGAAGAGTAAATGAAAACGCGTAAGAAAAACTAAAACCAAAAAAATGTTCTAGTCTTAGGCTGGTTGTTTAACTCCCTTCTTGCCAATCAGGGATTTGTGGATGTGGGGGATCACACCTGAAAAAATAAAACAAAAA